>JTDE01001423.1:111771-137243 GCA_014338405.1 Paragonimus skrjabini miyazakii | reverse complement strand
CTCCGATTCTAGCCTGCGTTTGAAAATATTACTTGACTCTCATTTTCCTAAATTTCTTTTATGCCAGTAACCTTAGTTTGTTTTTTGATATTTACTGTAATTCCCAAGAGCGGTGCTACACCCTGTTTTCACTGAATGCCTTTCAGACCAACAGACGCCCGCTTGACATTGAAAAAGAAAAACCGACTGGATCCGGGACCATTGGGCCTCTGCCTCGAACCCGTGTATCAATCGCTGAATCATACCGCAGGCAGGCAAGTGAAATCTCCAGGTCGCTACACTATACTACCATGTTTGTGGGTTAATTGTCCATCCGAATTATATACTCAACCTGTCTTTTCCAGCAATGTAGGCAGGTACCGGCGGACGAAACACTATTCATAAAAATGATTATGCAAGAAGTTGCAGCCTATATGTAGCATTTCGTACTTCATAATTTTCATCGTTTTTGCATCTTTTACCTTCCTACAGCCCAAATGTACACCTGGTGCGAGGAGTTCGGGTACGGCTTGATATTGCCGGGAAGCGGTTTCCTTTCATACCCGGAAAAAATAATTTGAACTGTCGAATTTTCTGATTGGTTGAGGGATAAATCCGTTGAGAACTTAATTAATACCAGAATGCGCTTTCCGACTAACAGCACATAATTATAAATTTTCCGTTGTAGAAGCGTCTATTTTCACATAGAAGGAGAGAAAATAAATGCGTCGATTTGTATAATGATAATTATGTGCGTATATTTGTATATATATCAGATAATGTGGACTCAGATGCATACATGTATCATCTGACCATATATAATGCCATATATGCATATTCATAGGTATATACATATATGTTCTGTGTTTATGAACGTTTTTCTGCATTTTTCTACGTATCTGCCCACATATATGGGGTGCTAAGCACGCGAACGTCTGTGCATCTCTGAATGAACCTAATAAGGTACATTCAGGGCACGTGTCACTGAGATAAGTGCGAACACTATTTTGCGAGACAGAGTAAAATGCCATGTTTTATATATTTTTAAACAACTTTATTTGTACTGTTAAACCTGATGAAACTCTCATATTATTGAATTTTCAGAAATTTTTGTATGAAAGGATACCTACCTCCGATATAGCCACGTGGCTGACTTTCGAGTTTTAAGAACGATTCAGCTTGAAAAGGACTGACTTTAGGAGATAACTAACAATATATAAGTGGAGATATCGTCCTGAACAAGTCAAAAGATAGTGGAACACTAAGATCAACGATATTTGTGGTAGCCGGTGACGTCAAGCGTTCGGGTGAGTCGTAACTTGCTGAATGTCTGTCTGAAATTTCGAGCGTAGAGGAGGTGGTTGTTGCAAACTGGATGTTCCGTAGTATTTTTTCCATGGCTCTATTTCCAAGAGCTGTTTTGTTTGTATAATCGTCGGTACCACTTGTAATTACCGCCTATTTAGCTATGGAAACAAAAGGAAGTAGCCTTTTCGGCAACAGTAAAAGGAAGAAGGTTATTATCATAGATGCTGGAGCAGCTAAATTCCCGTGTACGGTAAGCAGTTGTTCACAAGAAGTACAGCGGAAAATTTGCTGCGACATGTGCAATAGATGGCATCAGCATAGGTGAAGGTAACTGAGAAAGAAGGTTTTTATTTTATACGCAGAATACTACCTTTTGAAATGGGTTTGTGGCATTTTTGTAGGTGTTAACGTGAAACACAGCGGTGCTGAAGGTGAGCCGATGGTTTTCCCCACCTCTGGCCTAGGCAAAGAACAACTTATCAGCATGTACAAAGATACTCCTAGGGCCACTAGTGAAGATGTTTCCGCCCACAGTATGACACCAAAGGGCGATGGTGATACATTCGAGGGAAGGAAAGTAAAAGACCATCAGCCCATTACAAGTTCGGGCAAGAAGAAAATGGTAGCTGTAAAAAGTTAGCAAGTCCCATGAAAGTGATCCCTATGGAAGGCGACTTCATTGCTAAAAACTGTCGCTCAGACATCAAAGAAAAAGTGAAGGAAAAAGCCGGGACTCTGGAACCTAAACACACGAGCTCTGCAAAACACCAAAATCCAATTTATCGGTGAATTTAATGTCACGGAGAACGCCTTGGCGGTGGAAGTTTGTGGCATCCGCGCCTATCGTTCTCCGCACGTCATCTATCTAACCGTGCACGCGTGCGTGTCCCGCTCTCCCTCACATTGGCCCCGAACGATCCAATCGTGTTACGCACACAGTCGACTGTGTGACTACTTGTCTTATCTATGCCTCATCATTAATATGAGTCATACTCTCGTGTTCGATAAAGCTACGCGCTATTGCCGTCACGTGTTCTCATTCTACTCTGGGCTGACTACGTGTCAGTGCTCGCAGTTTAACGTGTGTTCTAGATTGTAACAGATTTACACCCATTAATTCATTTACGGATAAGTTCCAGAGGTTATTTCAACCGGAGACTTCAGTTCAGCACATAGGCGGAGGACTGCACATGCGTCGGACTGGACTGTCGACGTAACTGTTTTGGAAGTGAGTACCCCTCTGGATAAAGTTTGTAATGAGATTTTGCGACTGTTGCTAGCGGCTGTCACTCTCGACCACCGGACACTTGTTTGTGCATACCCTGGCTTTATTTACGCTCGATCGCTCCACCGTTTGCATTTGGTCATATTCACGTGAACCGTTAATCTCGAAACTTTTATATTGGGTAGATTAAATATCGAGATTTGTCGCTACTTGCTTCTCTTTAGTTTATGATAATTTTCTTGCATCTCAGTAACTTATTGATAAAAAAACTCGCCAGCACGACCGTCTTCCCTATTGGATCCAAATCGGTTGCTCAGCAGAGTCGGAATTTATAGACGATCGTCGCATTACAAACGCATCTATTCTGTATCCAGGCTGTAGGCAGAAGTTACGAGTAGTTTAAGCATACCTCGGACAAGCACTAGATATCCGGCATTAACAATATATATGTCCATATAACATACTTGCAGACATAGCATATTTTATTACGCATAGACGGGCTACTAGATTCGCGAACGTCCGTGCATGATTGGGTGTACCTTCAGGGAACGTGCCACTGAAAGAAGTCCGGATGCTATTTTGTGAGACAAAGTTAAACGTGTGGTACTTTATATATTCCTTAGCAATGTTATATGTACCATTTTACTCAGTCTTGACATAACATTCACTCCGTCGAAGTTTCAGCGATTCCTGCATGGAAGGAAACCGACTCTCATTAATTGGTACTTACTGACGGTTAAATTCCGTACCCAGAGTTCACTTGGTCGTGAGCTGCATGATTCGCTAACCATCACGTATTTATACACAGAACCCGTTTTACCAGAGTGAAACCTCAATATTCTGTCTCGTTTTGTCTGAATCAAGAGGTTTACAGCTGCCCCGACAGACTGCGTATAGTCATTAATCCTGACTGGTTCCATGATTCCTCTGCTAGGGATTGTCAACTTCATTTGTGAACACATTTATCAGTCGAACACTCAGCTGAGAATGGAGAGGCATTTTGAAAAAATGCCTCTATCATTACGTGCACTCAATTTTCACCTCGTAGTTTAGGAACTATATCATCAGACTGATGGAATCATACTGGATTCCCCATTGGTCCTACTACTATCGGATACTTTTGTTAGCTAAATGGAGCATTAACAACTAGGTCACCCAATTGATAAAATGTAATTTTATCGGCGGTATTGTCGACCTACTGAAATGAGAGGTTTTGGCAATTTTCAGTTGGATGACACAATGACCATCTCATACAGAGGCACTGACAACAGTCTAGGCAACCAACTGCAGTGTGATAACCATTAGCGACACAGTTCCAGCACCTGCTCTTATAGCTTGTCTGTTTTTTGTAAGACGTAGAGATCTTGATTTTTAATATCTTGGGCATTGATATAGCTACACTTCGAAGACAGGTCCCCCTCCCTTTTTCTGGCCAAGTCCCCATCTTTTTCCTCAAGGCGGTATAACAGTTAGGCATTCCCATGATGCTAAAATAGTGCACTATGGAGTCGTGGTAGCCACTATGTGATTTGTTTAGTAGATCTTCCTAGAAGGGCAAGCTTCCCAAGGCCCGAAGGGTATACACCATGTCAGTCGGCATTATTAGCGATCAAAATAGTCCGCCAATTGCAGGCCAATCATATTATTGTCGGTTATCTTGGATAGCGGGGAGCCTGACGAGTAACCGGAACGTGAGCAGTTGAACAGATTAACACTGTTGTCCGAAAATCAACATGAATTTCGTGAGGGGCTTTTGCGCACGACAAATCTATTATCCGTGGATAAAAGACAGTCGAGTAGAATATACCGACAACCGTTTTACTTAAAGTATCTTCCAAAACGCTCGAACGTGAACATCATTTAACGCCCAAACGCCATGAGGACAGTGGAAAAAATCCGTAAATACACCCGGGATAGCTCATTCAACGCCAGTCAACTATTTCTTTTCTGAATGGTGCCACACGACTGACAAAACCGTGCAAAATTCAGTATCAAGACACGCACTTTATCCGATTCGTTATCTAAATAGCACGACATGTCAATTCTTTACAGATATCATAAGAAGATGGAAGTGAAAGTTGGCTTATACTGGAAAGTGTGGCAGAGGAAAAAAAGGTGAAGGAATATGGACTTCCCGAGCCGACGGACAACGAACAGAAGATTACAGAGAGAAGGATTTTGCAACAATGTCATTCTGATTGCGATAAGTACCTTTTACATGATTAAATAAGGATTGCACGAAAGAGACAGGGAGAACACGACTTTGATCATCTCACAATAGCCCGTTGATGGCAAGGTAGACGAGCTGACTGTTTGAAGCTTATAACCCAAATTTTTTTCTAGCTGTTGTTGCAACCTACCGAAAAGATATGCCGGATCGATTACAGAATAGAAGTGCGTTTGATAGGATTCGAATCTTCCGCCTTCAGATAAAGTAAACGAAGGACCTCAGTCCCGAGAATAAAGCGATGGACAAGTGCAAAAAAATCATTGTTTCGTTCGGAACGTATGTAACCGAGTATTTATACAGTGGACAGTGAATTACAAAAATTCCTGGAGCGGAAGGTTGAAGTACAACTGCCAAAATAGCAGCTAAGATCATCAAGCTACTGATGAGCATAACGGTATAAAGGTCCAGCAGACGAGAAAACAACAAAGGATACCTTTGGATCGTTCTGGGAATTTCTACTCACTCCAACAGAACAGAAGCCTTTTCTCGGGGGAGATGGTTTTCAATGGAAAGATGGAGTACACCGACACCTACTCCATACTTATTGTTGGACTTAACCATAAGACTGTTTCCGCGGGTTCAGTCTGATAGCGGTCAAGAGGGTTCTCCATCAACCCCGTCACTCGGTAAGACGAGCTTTCCTACTCCGAACAGTTATCTCGGGGAAAGTAGTTAGAACTGCAACCATCTGATTTGCTGACAGCTCCTTCTTGGCGTCCAAGTGAGCCACAGAAAAGAATCTACGGGGTATTTTGTAACAGTGTCTTCGGTAGATGTAGTCCAACACAGACCTTGAGTTCACATTCAGAACGTCAAGCCAAATACAGGAAGTCTGATCACCGTGATGACGGTGGTGGAGTGGGGGTGCGCATGATCTTACAGTTGACACCAACCAGTTCGCTGCATGCTGAAGTACATCCGCGGTTGCTTAACAAGCGAAAGTCAGGTTTCTCATTCTTCTTGAAATCCATAACATTCACAAACTCATGACTGGTAGTCGTTTGGGGTTGAAATATCCACTGGTTTCCGCACATTTCTAAACTGGCAACTGCAAATTTGGGCAAAAATAAGCACTGGATATCATCTGATCTGTATATTTTTTACTTGAACTTGTCCTCGAGAGAGACCATGAACTTCTGCCGTGGCATCACAAACTTGAGGTGTAATTCAATAGCGTCCCGAGCGAGTGGTGGAGGCTATACATACTGCACCTTCCTAGTAGTCACCTAGGGATGCTCGTGGCTACTGACAATCCCACAGTAGCACCTGCTCCCGGATATGTTGTAATTCAAGATGATCTGGATTAGCAACCAACCAACACATCATCTATGTGAACGTTGACGAAAACAAGACTACGCATTACTCGGTTCATGAAGTGATGGTAGTTTTGGGAAGCGCTTCGGTAGAAAAAAGTGAACTAGGGGAAGCTCGCAGGGATCAAACAGTGCTTATCACCGTTTTCGAACATCATCATGGGCTGCAAGAAGATTAATATAAGCTCACACTCTGTTGTTACTAAAAGAAGTTCGATAACCAGATTAAGAGGAAGCTCGTGAACGGAAAACAGGAAGACGGGCAAGGGCTGCGACGTTACTGGGTGCACGAAATTGGTCGCCTGTTCTGGGGATCATATGAATCGGTGCCGATCAACAACAGTTCGATGACTGGATGATGCCAAGTTGTAACAAGTGATCACACATAGCCACAACAGCTTTCGGCTTCTCGTGATGTAGTCGACGTGATTGGAAGGCCTCTTGTGACGACATGGTGCACTACTTCGTGTTGAAGTCGCAGGAGAGCTGTAAGTCGTGACAAATTTAGTGACCTACAAAATCGAGGTACATTTTCCAGCTTTAGCGGACCAGCAGAATCAACTTCGACCTGTGTAGTGTGCACCAGTGGCGATATTTTGCTGACCAGACAGGCGAAAAACGCCGAGAAATCAGCTGCGATGATTTCATTTTGAACGTCTTCGATTATGAATATCCAACAAAGCTCCTGCTGCAGGCATTGGACAAGTGTCAGCGTGTACCGTATGTTGCGATTCGACTATCGATAGCTGTTCGCAGTGTAGGTAGAGTAAATGAAGAAATCGACTTGGTTTTTCGAAAAATGACATTCAAATCGGATGCTGTCTAGACAATAAACATGATGCCCGTAAACCTATCTGTCTTAAATCGCGCGAAAATTCCCAGTGTAGTCATGAAAAATACTGTGTAGCGAACAAGCTCGTCTTCAGTGATTCATCATCAGGCTAAATACATCACATTTATATCACGAATTTTACAGGGGACTCATTAAAGGGGGTAAATGGGGAACGGGTAATTAATCAGGTCAATCAGTTCAATGTCACGCTGCAATCAAGTACCCACTTGAGCCATGGGTCTTGACAGGCTAACAGGGTGTGGGGTTGGCCATGGCAGATCGAACGCCTGAACAAAACGTTTCTGTGCGCACAGGGGTGAGTTGTACAGGCGAATTCCAATAGCTTCAGCCTCAGGCGTTGGATCTGCCATGGCCAACCCCACACCCTGTTAGCCTGTCAAGACACATGGCTCAAGTGGGTACTTGATTGCAGCGTGACATTGAACTGATTGACCTGATTAATTACCCGTTCCCCATTTACCCCCTTTAATGAGTCCCCTGTAAAATTCGTGATATAAATGTGATGTATTTAGCCTGATGATGAATCACTGAAGACGAGCTTGTTCGCTACACAGTATTTTTCATGACTGTCTTAAACAAGAAAACGGAAAAGTTGCAATTAGGTCAAAGATAACTAATTCCACAAATGACTGATCGACGCATTTCCTGAAGGGATAGAGTTGAATGAACATGGTTAATTATACTTTTCTGAAAGAGGGACGATATTTTGGCGTTACTAATGAAGTGACGCATTTTGCTAGGTGTATGAAGACTTTGACGATGGAGTGGACACATGCTAGGTGATCGACTCATACCAACTTTCTCACCATGTGTTGCGTCTGCTTTGTGAATGCAACCAATTATCTTACGGATGGTTGATAAGGTGGTGTGATTAGGGTGGTAGGCACAAGTTGGAAGGATGAGTTGGCTTCCAATACATCACCTGCAGCATCGGATAGCTTTATAGTAGAAATTGTGGTACCGGGAGACGCTACTATTTTGCGTGCAAACGGGGGCAGACGTTCAAACTGGGGCTGTTGGAAAATAGAATCATTTGGCGGGGCAATAGCAAGTTTCATTGATCGAAGCAGCTGCGTTCCAATAGTTCGACAGTGGAAAACAAAAGGTCGGGAAAATGAACTGGAACAAGCTTTCGTAGAAGATAACGAGCAAAGTCAAGCACTAGACTCAACAAGAACGAGCAATATTCGTGAAATAGGGAACGTTAATGAGAATAAGTTGGTGTCTTGAACGTGTATATCCATGAAGTGGTAAGAATTTGAGTCTTTGGTCATGCTTTTATAAAGCGTGTTGACCATTGCGCCAGACCTCATTAGACACGAGTGAAGCACCACAAGGAAACACACAGCCACACTCTTTTGTGGGTGGTACGGTGAAAGCTCGATCGTCTCCGGTTAGGCAAACAAATCCAGCAGTCGGGAGACAATTCCAAACGTGCTGTTAAAACGGCGAAAACCGATGGAAATCGAAGGCGACGCATCTGAAAACTACTTACAGAAACGCTGATAACAGAATAGCAGATCCGAAAGGCAACAAAAAGAAAGCATAAGCTAAAACAATGCGGGAAATACATTCCCCCTAATAAGTTTCCCAAGAAACGAAAAAGGAATCTAGGGGAAGTTCGATATTCCCCAGTTAACGACATTCATATATAGTAAACCGACGTTGGAACGAAAGGAGTGTCGGAGCAAAGTATAAATCTGGTCGCAGCAAGCCTCTTTAATACATAGTAAACGTTCCTGTCATTCGTCATGAATAAGTGGCCGTTGTAAGAAACTACGTTTTTGGTCTTACGACTTGCATTTTTGTGATGATTGTAAATCATAAAGGAACACTATATGCAATTGTTGTTTTACTACATGAATAATTACATTGTACATGGACTGATGACAATACAATTTCGTGGGCTGGCGTGCTGAGTTATTACTACTGCGTAGAAGCTAGCTCTGGGTTTGAGCTAAGTACAATTCCTATTACTATTACGTATTTCAAACTATCGCAATTTTGCGGTTCTGCTGTAACCTAATGTAGGCAAATGAATGGTTACATACGACGGCTAAAATCGCTTGACCAGCCGAAAATGCCACATACAACAACAGACGGATATCATTGTCCATAAATGAAAGTTGAATAGGATATTATTCTCATAGCTTGCTTAGAGCAACCAGTCCTAAGAGGAGACGCAGATGGCGGAAGGATGTGGTCGACAGGTAAACCAATAATAGTCAACACGACCTAATAACACAGCTAGAGGGAATAGTGAATGGACTATATACACAATATTCGTCCCAGCGGATGTGCACATACAGACAAGTGCATATCTGTGCAGCCTGCACGTATGCATTAGTCACCATTCGTGAAGTGTCAGTGAGCTTACAAACTTTCGCTCCTCTACATCGGATATGAATGGGTCATGTAGCCTTCCACATTGGAAAATTGATCTCTAGCTCACTTAAGCCGGTATGTTATTGGCATTTCACAGCCTACAATCTGACTGTGCAGTCGACCCTGCTTGTTGCACTCTATCGTACCTCTGCACACCTATTATCTTTGCCACAACACATTAACACTGCACCTTGTTTACAAATTTGCACTGAGAAAGAACAATCGTGCTCAAGTTGGAAAGGAAAAGCATTGCGACCACTTAGAATCACGGCCCAATTGACTAAACAGCGCACGACGACTTCTACATGTCGATGCACCTTTGCCGATAGCCCGAACGTTCGGCAACAGGCAAATTGGGTCAGGAGCGTGGTGCAAACGACCAACAGAATGCTGAGTCGCCGAAGCAGCCAAGTTGTTTGGATCGATATGTTGATTACATACAAAGTCGACTGCAGTTGGCTTTGTCTGGTCTGACACCCGAATGCACTGTTGAGTTTTGTGGTGCCAACGGTCGCGTCAGGCCAGCTCGACCGACCAATGTCGCAACTTAAATCGGGCTCAAAGGTAGCTGGAGTAAACGGACAAGCAACTAGACGATGTGCAGTCTGAGGCGGAGAGCAGCGAATGGGTAGTCGATGCGAACATCAGGAAGACGAGCCGGTTTGAATACTGACCAAATGGACTTTTTACTAAATGCGCATTGGCAGACGGACAAATACATCCTAGAAGTACCAGATAACCGGACGTTTCCCAATTCACCTTCCAAAGTCCGTGTTATCTCGATCTTCCTCAAGAACAACATGAGTTTTTGTATGTAGTGCACTGATGCATTTTTTCGTTTTGCCCGCACATCAAGATTTTATGAGTTAATCTGGAAATAAAATAAGAGTTTTAAATGGTTAACCCTAGTGATACATTGAGTTCAATTTTGGCTCACAATGAAACATATTTTTGGACAAGATGATGGATTTGACCAGACACGATTTCTCTATTTTTCACACAGCAGTACCACACTCGGTACTCGAAATAAGAACGAAAAGTTCTTTGTGAAGTTTATACACGAAATGCAAGAAAAATGTACACGACCGTAGGGCTTGTGCGAATGAAGCTAACCGTATATTGCAAACAGAAAATTCAAAGAAATAGGATCACATACGCCTTCGGCCACCACCTTTTCGACCAGAGATATGAGACCCTCTAGACTGTCTACCGCGCACAACAGTGGATGGACGCAAGGCGGTTGGACGGCTTTGCACCAGTTCAAACAGGGAACAAAGAATTTCAGAACAGAAGGCACATTCCGAGAAACTCGATTTGACTGCTGTCACGTTTTCGTCCCCGGTGGATTTGGTCAGTTTGGACTGATAACAAAACGCAACATAAATGTATATGTGAAAAAAACGAGAATGCTGATGTGACGCCGACAGACTGAATAGACCACTGAATGTAATGTCGGTTAGCATGGCAATAGCTTTGTTCTATAACACGAAAGCAGTCGATTAGAATCAACAGTCCACAACCTTCAATCAATCTATTGAGATGAGAATAAAGCCGATCGTGTCAACAACGTCTCGGAGTTAATACACTCATATACACATGAAGTGCGTAATACCTTTCACAATTAACGAATTGTGAGCACTGTCCACGAGCACTAAAGCAGAAGATGTCGTGAATTCAAAAAGCAACACTTGAAAGGTGAAAAATGAAAATGTTGGTTCGCAACTTGAAAGATAACATTAACACGGGCACGTCAGTGATTATAACACATACAGTGACGGTGGAGAGAAGCACACTTGGTCTTGAGTTAAATAAGATGACAATATGACCCGAATTGTAACGATGGCGACAAAAATCGTAGAGCTAAATTTAGAAGAAAGAGCCACTGCAAGTAATTAAGTTAGACAGTGTTTCCAACTACCGATGTCAGTGATAACAAATTTCTAAACCTCCTACCTATCGGCTTTACTGTGGGGTCGTCAAGGTTGTGGTGATTCATGAACACTTCGTTATCTGACAACCACAATCTTGCAAGTTAAACAATGCAATATCAAGTGGACTGCGTACACCGAAGAAGGTATGTCTGAAAGCTACAACGTTTTGTACCAGCAATTTCCAATCTGACGGTACGTAATTCATTCCACTGCTGAAACGTCTCCACGGAGGAGATAGTCCCAAAAGTTACTGCGGGTAGCCAAATTGAAAGCGGCAGCTGAATCTAAAAACATCAAGGCGTTGGCTGTCTATAACACTATTGGCGTATCTCGGTATGAGACATAGTAGTGAAGTGATCGACACAACTACGATTAGGTCAGAATATTCGGACTATCAATCCTGGGTTTGATAAGCACAAGTAATTTGGGGTCAATAACAAATAAGCGACAGACGTGACGATGAAGTCGTGGAGATCACGCAGACCTCATACTCCATTTATAGGGGGAAGTACAGCGTAAGACACGAACCACGAGATACCTCTTCAGATTCCCAAGCATTTTAAGGACAACCGTAAATTCTGGTTTGAACCTCTCTCCAGCACGTTTAACAAGATGTTGAGAGAGGTAGGAACAAGTGTTCGCAAAAATCTATTTTAACGTTTTCTGAGACCTCGGCTAGTGCTTTTTAGAGTTCAGCGCACGAGAAAAAGCAATTGTAAGGGATAAGGGAAGTGGTCTGAAACTAGAAGTTTGTAACAGTTGAAGATCTACCAATTCTTCAAATTCCAACGAAGGACCATCAGGAACGCAGCAAGATTTTACACGTGATTTAACATGTCATAAGAAATCAAAGCTAAGACCGATTTTGCGTGTCGACTGCGACGACATTACCTTACCTCACTATCTGTTTCTAGTATATAATGCGCGAACGCTAGTCAATAAACACACTGAAGTTCTAAGGTTGTCGGACAAAAATAAGCGATGTCTAAGAGAAGGGATAGACAGCTAATATGGCTCGACATTTTTGGCAAGCCATGTTCAACATTGGTGTTTGTCAAGCACACACATTGGTCGCAAGATCATGAAAACAAACAGGAAATCGAAGTCGCTTAAATTTCGTAGATGGAAGCGAATGGGGAATTTCATATTTTTCGAGTCTGCACACACTGTATGTCATACCGTGACCGTGATGGATAAAAATCATTCGGAACTTGCGGGTCAAAAGCTTAATTCCGCATGGTTAATGCAGTACAGCATACTAAACCAAATAATTGATTACCACTGTTGTAAACACAAAAGACGATTGGCCGAGGAGGTTGTTTATTGCAAGATATCAACTACAAGTATGTGGAATTATCCGAAAACGAACGCAAACACTATTTTGTCCGGCTGCCATGTATTGACATCATTGACAGTAGTGTACCTAAATTCTCTTTAACGAAACGTCATGCATAGAGCATATGCATGTTTCCAATAGTCGTTTCCGGTTCCTGGTCTTTCAGGGGCTGAGACCTGCCCATTAGTTCCCGCGTGCAAGAGTCGTGACAATCGACTCCCAAACGAAGGTGCACGTCATACAACACTAGCGCTTAATACAACAGTGAATAGGAAGCAATAAAACTAACAGAACAGTAGCGGAAAACTTACCGGATCGAGCTTAATGTTCAAATGCATAGCAGAACATTTTGGACAGGAATCGGTCCCCACCTCCATATGCTTGACAGCATCCGAAACGAGTAATACTGTGGAACAACTGGAATAGATGAACAGCGGCACATGTACCGATCACGCAGTTAATCAGAAACCAAACATCATGATGTACTGATTTCAAGTTAGCACGTCAGCGCATGAGGTAAATGTAGAAAAGAAATGTAGTCAAATTTGAAACAATCTTTTGCTGTCAGACATTTCAATAGAGACGACAATGGTTTGGTAGAGTACGATTTGCGTCTGAAAATAAACTTTCGCTGCATCTTCAAGAGTGAATGCAGACCACCTGTATATGAAGGTGAAGAACTAAATGAAACAGCAAAGAAGGCTACAAATAAAACAAGATGAAAACCAAAAGCGCAATCAAGATGAAGAAAATTGGAAGTGCAAACAAATATGTGGAACACTATTGGCGGACGCAACAGCAACAACTGAGCATGAACATAAGAGTACTGCAGCATTGAAGCGCCAGGTGTTGCTGACAATAACGCCGGTTTAACGATGAAGCTCTCGAGATAGGTGATCGGGTTCATGTGCTTAGAAATTCAACCGTGATGAGCACTAATGTGGGAAGTGGGGTTGAAATAGTAACCTTTAAGACTGGAACAGTCATAACTTTCGGTGTTAGAAAAATTTCCAACCTGACCACACAGGCCGCATTCGTAAGACTATGCCTAGAACAATTCCATGTAACAGTTGTGAAACACAGTTACCCAAGAAAGAGCGTTATGATAATCAAAGTGATTAGTCTCTCATGCATTCGCTGAATCATACACACTGGTTGATATCGGTGGATAATTTCAGAGAAACATCGTGTGAATTATTAGATCTACCTGCAAAATTCACCGCGTACTCTGACAATGCTATGAAATATCAACAAGACACGTCCACAACAACCACTGAAACCAGCAACACCAAAAACTGGTTCACAGTGCCTAATTTCCACTTGTCTCTGACAAACCATTCGAATCAGTTTACCTGTAATAACTAACCAACTCGGACTCCACGATCCACAACTGTGGGCACAGAAAAAAAAAGTGCAAACCTCTAGCCTTCGTTGGTAAATTAACCTAACACCACTAAACTCTAATTGAATAGGAAAGACGTAACGGCAGAAGCCACGCGTCATATGCCCGGCAGGAACACGGTCATTGTAGACTGTTATCCAACCCATTTCGTACGTATGTGTATGACTTGTGCGATTTTCACATACAAATTGTCCATACTGAACGAAAGTGCAAACGTCTAATGAGAATGACGCAGAACAGCTGGTTGCAAAACTTACCTCTTATAACTACCGGCAGATTGGAGAAGCTCAATCTACAGCCAATGTTGAGAGGCCTACTTTGTCAGCGATACAAATGAGGTTTTCATATCACCGATTGAACTGGAAATTGTAAAGCTAGTGGGTGATGAGTAGTTACAAGGTCAATAGCGGATAAATGGATTGTTGAAAACCTACCGATTACAACTCAACCGATATTTCGGTGCGGTTGAACTGTCCAAAATCAGCACGCCGTTGCAACACTCTGGGCAAGCGTCCACGCCCAGAGATTCCATAGACTGAGGACATGTAGGATGTGGACAGAGTTGACAACCGGTTGCTTTGGGCATGTTTTCGAACGGTGGATGCGAGTAACAGTATGGACAGAATACCACGTTCTGTAAATGGCCAGTAGATAGCAAAGACATCTTACATGGACTAAACGTAGGCGCGATGAGAGACAGAAAACAACAGCCAAATAATCTAGTACGTCACAAAATAAAACGTCACATCGTTCAGTAGAAATCCGTTACAAAAATGAATCGCAACGGACCGAAAGTCTGTCATGAATATCATCCGTTCTGTGAACAGCCCAGGGCACTCTAGCGGACGAGCGATTAGGACAAGGTGACACTATTGTTCGAATCCGGATCTGTGTGAGTCAGAATGATTACGCACCACTTGAGAGTGGTCGCCACGACGTTGCAATTGAGGTAGTGCGGTATTTTAACCAAACCAATCAGAATAAAAATGAAATAAAACATACAGCGAAATAGGGCACGGAATTTAACAAACATTGGAGATAGAATTATTGCTATCTGGAGAATGACAGTGTTTAGGTATGTTCATAGAAATGGAAGAAACAATGAAACAGTCCAAAGACAATCGCCAGCACGTTTCTGGAACCCAAGGATAACGATTTCTGCCAAATAAATAATATATGCTCATATATGTTAAAAAATGTAGGCATACAGCATCCCCAACATCAACTAATGGTTGTCATAGGAGCGAATAGTTCACTAACATGGGTGGCCATATGAATAAACGAAAGATAAGGACTGATTACACTAGACAGTTGTTCAAATAGTGAAACCGACAATCACGTGCACCAAACCAGTCAATGAGCTGTGATTCAAGAGGCAATTCACTCCATAGGTATGATGTGCCATCTACAAAACGCCGGAACATCACACTATAAGAGCATAAGCATTGCTCACACATTAACCGGAATCAGACCTAATGAAGTGCGTACAATACTGATCGGAATGTAAGGTGTATCCAGCATCAACGCTTGTGTCAAATTGGCCTAGCAGTTGCTTAAACAAGCTAAAAGTTCAATTTTAATTTCAAATATGAAGACAACTGTTTTCAATATCTACGGCTTTTTAAAATCTAGATATCGGTTGTAACGATTCACGTCTGACCGCTGAGTTAAGCGTAGCCCAAAAACGGATCCCCAAAATGAAAACAAGATTGGATCCAACAATTTCTACGGTACTATTCAAGGAATGCATCAACAATTACTAAAGGCAAACCTCAATCGTTCGCGACGATAATCTCGTCCAGCAAAATCAATAGTTTCTCCACAGGACCCGCAAGGTCAAAGGTGAGCCGTCATGCTAGTAGACCAGGACAAGAATGGCTACTCGCACCGCGGGCATTTAACGACACATTAGTTCGATAAAACAAAATGGGATGGGTGAGATAGTGGGAGCAAGTGTCAGGTTAGTGGGAAAAATAGGGAATGCAAACGATGGGGACGAATTTTCTCAGTTCGTGGGTCAACGAATTTACATCGGTGATACCTCACTTTTCCCACAGAAATGAATCAAACATTTAACGAATGGACAGTCTCCAAAAATATGAAAAAATTATAACTAATTGAACAATAGCTTCTTAATTACTGATAAGCATAATATAATCATGCTTCTAATACGAACTTGTGATAAAATGGTATCTTCAGATATTAGTGGATTTAATCATAAGAGCTTAGAGATCTTTTGATATGAAAACCCGTATTGTAGTCGCTGTTTACCATGATGCGATTTAACGAAACTGTAAAATTAGGCGACTTCATCCAACCCTACCCGTAACTTTGATGTAAATGAAGAATGCAGAAAATTAGCAACATTAGTCATAATGAACAACACGAGAAAGCGGTGCATGAAAAACTCTGTCCATCGGCAATAAATCACAACAGACAAAGTTGGACACCAATTTATACCCTGGGTCTAACATAGCAGCCCCGCATCGGAGGTCGAACAGAGGTACAGCATGCACAGAACATTTGAGTCCGGGCCCAAACACCACTTATTGAATAATTGATATAGGATATATCAAAAATTACTACGCCCGACTCACAATAACAAACACACTACTCTTTAATTGCCATTTTCACCAAAACACGCGCAAACACACGGAGGCCAGCCTCGTGAATAACGAGTTTAGGAACACCTTTTGGTTAAAATAAGTGTACACGAAGTGGACGGTTTGCGTTAGGTGGCCCACCGCAAACAGGTGGCTCTTATCATCATCATCATAGACAGCAATACATCAGTGGTTCACACTGATGCTTAACTGCCACAAAACCACAAAGGAAAAAATCCCATATAGGAAGAGAGAAGAAAAAAAGAAGGGGAGGGGAAGGAGATACAACTGCTAAAAATAGCTACGTCTATATTCAAACATACAATATTAAGACGCATACGCCTTACAAACAAACAACCGAGCTGTAAGTGAAAGTAAGACGTCATCAGCAAGACAGCCTCCTCAAGGCTTTCACTGCCCCGCGTCATTAAGTGCACTCACTTAACAGACAACTCGGCCAAACGACAACATGCACGCCACTGAGCTCGGTTAGCCGTCATCTCACCTAAGTTATCCAGCCACCGACTCTGTGAGTCGCGAGATCCCCAACCTGGGAGACGAATCCGATCTACAGTGGCCAACCCTTTCGTCCACGCCAGGTCATCATCTGTGCACCTCGTTGATTACTCTTTGGTGCAACCCTATACCAGCGATTGAACGCAGACATCGGTGGTCAAATACCTGAAGGTGGTTCACATGCTGTACCCTGAACGGCCAGGTTTCGCTGCCGTAAGGTAATACAGCTCTCACTGTTGTCTGATATACGCGAACCTTAAGCTTAACAGAGATACCTCTCTGGCGCCATAAGTGCCTCAGATTAGTAAACACTGCCTTGGCCTCGAAAATACGCGCCTCTATTTCGTTCCCTAGGCCTCTGCCGCCACCGCTGATGCAGCTTCCAAGGTATACAAACCTGTCAACAACCTCCATGGCTTCGTTATCTAACATTAAGTCTACATAATCACAGCAATCTTGTGGAACCATTTTGCATTTTGAGGCTGCAAAGCGCAGAACGCGAAATTGCGTTCAGCGTTGTTTGTGCCGTTTGAAGGTTGTCAAACAGCCACACCTCGTCGTCAACATAATCAAGATCAGTCAGTCTTTCACCGGGTAGGTGGTCCGCGCAAGCATCATTTGAATGCCACAGACAGTCCTCCATTATTTCGTCTATGACGAAATTGAGCAGAAACGGTGACATACGCCGAACTTGGTGCTGAAACTGTCAGATAGTTCGCAGTAAACCCTAAGGTGAGCTGAAGTATGGAAAGTATGAGGTAGCTCTCAAATGTGTATTGAAAAATTGCACACCATTCACGCACAGTATAAATGGATTCACTAGCCGACTACTACATTGTCACGGTGGTAGGTAAAGACTAACGAGACAAACCATGAATAAATCGAATAAGCGTACACCACTGAGTGTTGATTGTTGCCTTGGATTGGAGATCAAGTCTGGTCTTGTTGTCTAAGCACACGGGCAACCAACCCGTACCGAGTTAGCTCACGGTTTAATGTGTTAATCTTTGTGTACTGCAGTAATATGCGCGGTCAGACGGCCAGCTTGTTGTGTGAGCGATTGGCTGAGTAAGAACCAATAAAGATAAGCATCAGCAGATAAAGTTGAAATCATTTTTCATGAGTTGCACACAATAACCTACAACATCCACATAATACACAAATATATACCACGTATATTGCAGTTGACAGCCTGGTATGCATTTCCGTCGCTAGCTCAAATTAAGGCTAAAACTTGAAAAAGATGTAGGCTGGATTCTGCTAGGTTCGATTATTACCACCTCAACTAACAGTGCCATTTACTTGAAGCAGAAGATCGACTGTGAGATGAAAACGATAATGATAGTGTTAGTAACGAAGAATTTTTGGTAATCACATAATGAAAACGATTTCTACAATATAAAGCTGCAATGTCGTGACCTATCATCCCTCCGAGAGAATGAGATAAGTTTACATCATATAAATATATTGCAAAACCCGACTGAGACGGTTCTTACCTTGTCAACATCGAAGAGGTCTTTAAACACCATAAATTCTATGATTAAATACCGATGAGTAGACTTTAGTGAAGTCCTCGCAAAATGTGAACTCCACGCCGGGCAGCAAGTTGGTTAATGCAGATAGAGAAGCCAATGGAAGAGGAGGATGAAAATTCGCGAAATAGATGATCAGCAAATCGGTGTGCGAATTACGTATTTTCATACCATCAAGTATTATTCATTAATTAGCTTTCCTCTGTCCTCAGAAACATCTTACTGAAGCGGTTAATTACTGAATCACTGGAATCAAAGCCAGTTATCAATGGGAAATGGGAGATCAAGGCTGATGCAGAGAAAACTGAGAACAGAACAGGTCGAACCAAACGTAGCCTTGCAGCAAAGGAAGGAAGACCGAAGGCTGAGTAGACAAAATTAGGATGGTCAAGTAACATGCATGCAAACGCGAACAGTGATCCAAATTTAATAGGAACTTGATTATGTAGGAGACTACGACAAACGTTGATGAGTAAATCAACGTCAGGTTGAGCGAGGAAGTAGGCCATAGGCATGACCAACGTCTGCTTTCATTCCTCCACAACAGGCCGTCGCACATGTAAAACTGACACCAGTGGAATGGGAAAAGAAAGATTATGAACTGTACACTAAGCGGTGTGAACAAGTACAGCTGACCGCATTTAATGTAAAGAAAACACCGTAGGGTACGGAACTATGTTAACTCGTTCACCTGACACGATAACAAAGACGTCCTCGGAAAACTCCCAGTGAGACAGAGCTGGAAGTAGCTGACATTCAGTCACTTCCAATATCAACATTCATAACTAGAATTATTCGAGCAAACACTAATCACCTTTCCTTTCGGGCCTTGAGTCCAAAGGAGAAGAGCGAAATCATCCAGAGGACAACGGACGTCTTTGTAGAGGCGAATGGTACCGTTTTGTGGAACTGTGTACGTTTCGCTGCAATTCGGACAGTGCAGACGTTGTGGCCGGTTGTCGATCAGTTTCAAATAGCGATGGCATTTGCCACATCTGAAAGGGCGAACATATGTACAGTGACATGTGAGAGAAGCTCACGGTGAAATCAATAAACGCACAAACGTGGAAGAGATATTCAGGAAAACACACGAATGAAAGCAAGCTGAAACGGCGGAATATTGGTTACCACGAAGTACAGTGAAGGTGTAATTGGATAAACTATATTTTAATTAGTACAGGGCCGATAAAACTCCTAACGGGCTGTCTGATGGGTACGTCATCAAACCAGTAATTGACATAGACACATAAAATCGTGAAAAAACTCTGGCTTGAAGATCGAAAGACGAAAACGCGACTTAATTCATATCCCGCCTGAACTAAAACAATCAGCATCAAGATATACCCACTAAACAAACAACCATAATGTAAGTAAGCCTATACAACCGAGACAGTACCGACGTAATTTTAACTATCCGGGTTCATTAATTTTGCACATTCTGTAGATAACTTAATCGCACAACGTCAACATTCAGATTGCGTAACCTCACCGACTGCTATCAGTGATGACCATGCAGAGGTAGACCGCAAAGCCCCTAGCCCCGCGGAGGAACATGACCTACGGTTCTTAAGTGCACTGAAAGACCTAAAATGTTGCATCCAACGGGCAACTTAAAAGGCGTAACATTTGACGGTACATGGTGTCAGGCTTGTTAACAGGCAGTCCACCGTTTATTTAAGACCTTCGGAACCAAACGGGTTTTCGATTTCACGCAGGCGTTACCATAGCAATGAAACCAAATTTCTATCACTAGAACGATCAAACAATCAGTTCTTGTAATTTTCTTATGATGGTTACACTTGTGCTTATAAGGTCATGACTGGTGAACAGTTATGCTATGGAAGCACAGTGCCAGTTCCAAGTAAAATTAACTATAGTGTACTAGTCATACAACCGTGTAGATTCAAGTGACTAACGAACAATGATGCGCAAAATAATCATTAAACTGATAGGTTTCCAGTGAAAATACACGAATAAAGCCGAAAAGATGTCCACTAAGGGGAACATGTGACTTAACATCTTTGGCGAATAAACATGTGTACAGTTGTAGCAAAATCTGAAATGCTTGGACCAAAAATGCTGCTTTCTTATCAGTAGCAGAGACATTAAAACTAGTGTACTGACAATAAACGGAGTAGCTCGGTTGCGCATCAACCCGTACGTTGCTATTCATGAAAAAGTCTCAGCGACATAAAGGCTTCTGTAAGTGTGATGCCCACTGACATCAGCTGAGAGTTGGATAACGTGATGCTTGGAAATTGGCTTAAACTGCTGGTTAATCCCCCAACCGTTTCAGTAAAATGCAAATAACGTCCACTGAGTTGCGCATTTTCCAGTCATGTACATCTTTAGGTATATGGTGAGCAATCAGAAATTCTGAGGGATGAACAAACCACGAAAATTGCCAGGCAAAAAATTCACCCACATTCGGCACTGCTTACTTGAGTCACAGATAAGGTGCAGATAGCAAATGTGCCGGCTGACTGACCAGTTCCAAAGCAGATCAAAGACCAAAGACCAAAGAGATGTCAATCAAGCCAATCAGAATATAAGCAACCTATTCACCTCAATAAACCATCTGATGTTTCGCACGTGTTTCTTCACCGTGATAAGCATCGAAAATGTCCAAAACAGGCGCATAAAAGTAGTTATCATGTCTTGTTAACTCACGTCTCACCCGATAATAAAAATTTAAAGGGCTTGAGCAAAAAAGTTGCTGCTGATATTAACCATGTTAGCCAAAACGATAGAAACCGACCGAGCGTCTTGTTCATTCAGACGTTTGAGAGTATGCTATGAAATATATTCGGCGAAAAAGAAGATGGAAGAAACACAGTAATTCTTTATGCCCAAGGTTTTAGTATAGTTTTGAATGAACACCGCAGTCTCGGATCCATACATTTTTGGAGATGAAGTTAAGAACCCCAAGTATATTAAGTCCTTATTTGCATTCCCATACAATATTTGGAGGCCTTGGATTCTGAACAGCGTGATGGAACATACTACCAACAAGATGAAGCACTTGTACAATAAGCGAAGCTTCTACGCATCTTGACGGGCAACGTATTTCTCAACAGGTAAGTTAGAAGTAGACATGACCTCCATTGGTTCGTCCCCATGGAATTCATTGAAAAGTAGAGTGAACATACTACAGCCGTGTTCATCTTAAAAATGGAAGGATAACGTCATCGTTGACTCCAAGAATTCACCGTTAGAACAAACGAAAATGCTAAATTAAATACCACACGGAGGGTTCCTAACTGTGTTGAGGTTGGCAATCGCAAATTCGAACATTTAGAGTGATGGTCTACCAGTTGCGCAATAGCGTCAAGTTGTTTGGATTATATGCGTGTCGAAATCAACGGGTCTCCGATGGAAATGGAGGCAACATCATTGATCAACGCCCTTCCTTATCGGAACCGATCCTTAACTATTCGTACCAGCGTCATGCAAGGTTACCCTTTTTCTGAATTACACTGTTCAAACTCCATGTAGGTTACGAGGGCGAATAAACATACATTAATACGTTGAGTACATTCGATTTCGAGCCACCCCATTTGTATCAACAGAACAAATGCGCTCTAACAGCGGTCACGTGAATGCGGTTAATGGGTGCTCAACGAAATAGATGCCCAGAATGAATAGATTGACAGATAATTGCGAAATGTTATGAAAATCAAACCAAATATAGTCAAAGTAAATAGAAACCAGAGTGTGCAACTGGATGAAAAGACTTTAATTCTAACGCACCTCGACAAAGGTCTGCCGGACTGCGAAAGAGCAGAAAAGGAGACTTCGAACAACTGATCCATAGCGCTGATATGCTCGACGAAGTATCGATATTTAGCGGCAAATATAGCCAGCACAAACTGGAGCACTTGGTCAAACTGAGCTTCTCCGCGAGCGATACAGTTTAGCTGCTCTTCGACTGCTCTGCGCATATGAGGTAATACCAGCTCTGCATCGATCGTTTGATATCCGTGAACCAAAACGATGCCTAGAGGCGTTGGCTGCAGACGGCGGCCTGAAATTAACTGTCGAAATGGATTAGAAAGCGTGATGAATAAGCCAAAACAAATTAAATGTTTGCGACAAATCGGCTAAAAAAATTCAAGTATACCGTCTGTCTATCAAACCCAAGCTCGGGTTTTCTACCTACTTTAATTGCCAAATACCCAAACAACTGGTAGGACTTCCAGAAATATAATACAAATCAGCATCATAAGCGCACTTTTTGGACAATACCACTCACTTGGACATAGGCTCGCTGTACAATATTTTCTATATGTGTAGGAATTGAGGCGTCTGTACCAATTCCATACCGTTCCATGGCGGTGATCAGTTCCGATTCGGTCATGTAGTCCGGAGGGCCAGTCTTACCTTCGACAAGAGTTGGTTCCTGTGCTAATTGAAGTACCGCCCCACGAACCAAAGCTGCATCGGGAATAGACTTATCCTCAACCGCCTGCCATGTGAGAATCGATGTGAAACCGGGATCTAACAGACGTGTACCGGTCAGCGTAAATAATTCGCCGTCACCAATCGACAGGACTACTTGAGTCGATTCATAACGACAGTCGGGCATCAGCTAAAACAAAGACAGCACCAATGTTGGGAAATCAGGTGAAGTTTAAGGCGGAGAAGGAAACAGAATGGGATTGCATGGATAGCGTAGGACACTTACGGTGGCCAAAAAGTGTTGTGCGATATATGCGTACAGTTTGTTCGCTTCGTAGCCCAATTCACTAGGCAGTGCTAATCGCATTGGGGCGATCGGTGGATGGTCACCAGCATCATGTCCTTTACGTGGAGCGGTTAATCCACTGGTGAGCAGATCTTGAGCGAGCTTGCCCCATTCCGGATGCTTCGTCTGTATGGATGGTAAATAAAGGGCAAACAAAATCACAAGTATGCACAAGTATGTACACGCATACATGAAGTGTGACACACATCTCGTTAAAGTGTCACTCAACCACCATGATGACAAACACAATCACGTTTATAAAAGCATGTTATCTTTCAGAGGACAGATGTCCGGTTTGCAATCATTTACTTGGTGGTGATTGTAACAGATTATACTATTCTTTTCAAAATGTTTGCGAAGCCGTTGATGTCACAAGCAAAAGTTATTTATCCCACGAGCTTTAACAGACGTACCAGTAACAACAGCGCATCAGAAGTTTATACCAATACTCGGCTGCTAAGTTACAGTCGGAGGGCATCCTGGCGAACGTAACATGCACCCTCCACAAAACCCAACACTTGTATCATACTGTATTTCATCCTTACACAATGTAACGTCCTCCTCATTTCTAAGATTAACTAAGGCCTCATTTTAGACCATTTGAATGGCAGTTCACACGCGGACAGGTTCCATGCCCCTTTGACCAACAGGTAGAATCAACGCTACCTTCAATTAGTCTCATAAGACAAACCACCAGTATTGACAGGACTAACAAGATAAACGAAATTCTCCACTATCTTCAACTGTAGACTATTAGCGGTAGGTGCAGGTGTGAGTTAGTCCCGAACGTGAAATGTTGAAAATAGGAAAACTTGAGCAGGTAAACCCGAAGTATCTTATTTGCCAAGCATCGCTCTGTGAAATGGTATGGGCAAGTGCAGTGTAGTTTATACAAACTAAACGTAAAACTTGGCCACTTTAGGGGGTATTTGTGTACTTAAAGTAGCCATTCAAAATGCTATCTTCAGATATTCGACTATAATATTTCGAGTTTAACTGCACGCACCCAGTAAACAACCACAAGGTTAGAAAGCAGATGTATGGTATTGCGGGTCAAACGAGTTCGTCCGGTGACTCTTGAATGATGCAAAGGCTAAACGGTCGGGTAATGTACTAAGACTGTCAACCAATCGCCTCTTACGTCGAGCAAGTTTTGTCCGTGTCGTGTGTGAATGGAGAAGAGCTCGGGGTGAAAAAACGCTGACTTGCTCTAGAAGGATAATGAAGGCTAACAGCAGTCAGGCTTGTCTCGTAAGCTGGGATCCTCGTGCCTCATGGAGTTGGAGGGGATGGCGGTTAAGCGAAATCAGTGGCGTTGATAGAGTTGTCAGAGGGGGAAGTGTAAATAATGAGGCAAAAGAGTGAAAGTCATAAGAAAGTTACCCTGTGGATGTCTTACTATCATTTATAATTTAATGGTTTGTTTGAGGTGTGTGCGATTTGGTGTTCAATGTTTGAGTATAGACGTGAGGTTTTAGTGTATTAGACCTCGTTCCTTCACTCTCTTTTAACTGATAAAACAAGACTTATTTTTTCCAAATTTCCCCCAGTATACAACATCCGTGATGATGACGATGAGGCTGTGCTCACAGCGGACGCAAGGCGTCCAATAAAATTCATTCAAAGCGCAATGGTAAAACAGGGAAAACGCTGAACAACTCCGTAGCATCCAGACTGAGGCGCTGAAGATGGGCTGACAATCTATAGCCCAAAGGATATACATATACTTCTTAAACGTGCCACGGCTTGTAGGAGAATCAAAGATGCAGCAGTAAACGGAAAGACCCACTCCCTATGAAAACAGCTGCAGCGATTTACATCTAATGGCGCGAAATGGATAACCAGAAATGAACTAACCTGATTTTTTACTAGGCCTTGCAAATCGAAAGTCTTTGGGTACGTTGTTGTCTCTGTTCGTGGGTAGTTGATATAACCGGAGGTGTAAAGCCGCTCGGCTACTGCCATGGCTGTGTGCGGTCCGATGCCAAGACCTGCACTGGCTACTCGAAGCATTTCGTCTGTGTTAAGCCCCAAGGGTCTGGGTTTTACTTTTTCCTTCCTGTTCACCTCGATCACCCTGAACAGATAGATGTTAGTGAGAAATGTGAACACGTA
>JTDE01001423.1:51231-88231 GCA_014338405.1 Paragonimus skrjabini miyazakii | reverse complement strand
TGATGATGATGATGATGATGATGATGATGATGATGATGATGATGATGATGATGATGATGATGATGATGATCGTGTGACCATAACCAATGTGGTCTGAGAGTCTGTTGTGAACGATGCCCACTTAGACCAAAAGAATGTATACCGAAGTTACAACAGGGGTTGGGATGTATTGCGGACGGTTTTAGTCGAACATGACGCATTACTTGAATGTTTTAAACGTTACGGTAGAAAATGCATGTTGAGATATACAAATGCTTCCCCTTCGTAACGACGTGTTCGATTCGGAAATACCCATAAAAGTTATCTTCTGGTGAATATCCAGTCTACTCAAAGTTTAACGTCTATTCCAGGAACTGTTGATAAGGATAGATGCTTAGCTTGTCCACACCTATAATTTTTTTTCTCCAACTTCATTACGCTCAAAGAGAGCTCGATAAGTATCATGTTTCATTAATACGCACGCGAATGTCCGTTCTTGTTGACTGTTTTATTGTAGGAAATCTATAACTAACACATCAGTGCTAACGTTTTATGGTCACGTGGATAGCCTTCAGCGCTTCAAATGTTATGAGTGATTGATCTGGACGCTTGCTTAGATGTGTCGTGGTGTAGACAGAAGGTTGGATTTAGATGTCTATTATTACTGCTACTACTTTTTACACTATTTTTGAAGCACTGACAGCAAATAGTTTATAGTTCCTAAAATGCACAATCATGTCTCAAAATGATCTCCACTTCTAAGGTGTAATATCTACTACTTTAACTTAGTCGTTTACCTTCACAAACCCACGCTATAACGTATCCTTTAGAGTAGAGGGTTGTCTTACTGTGGAACCTCCCTGAAAGTTATGCTTTTAAAGTACAGTATGAAAAGCAATGGAAACTAAACGAGTCAAAATAGTTAAAATAAGTTGGAAGTTCATGTTGTTTATATCTGGGAAAACAAACGGTAAGGAGGCACCCTTCAAATACCTGAGGGTTTAACGTTTAAACATACTGCTGGACATCGCTGAACTGAGCTAATGGATATATCTTATGGTCCAACGAATTCGGTACTTCGGGTCTCTGATATTGATGTTTCGTATTACTCGTTCGATCTCTATGATTTACCAGCTTCCGGTGAATAGTAAACTGGACACACCAGTTCGGTAGACTAAATTAAAACTCAATCGGTAATGAATTATGGTTTTCTTAAACTGAGCTACGCAAGAATAATTTGGCGATGTAGCAAAACTAATTTACATTAGATCTAATTACCATAAAGTTACATTATTGATAAAATTTCACATGATTTTCGTATCAAGTAACATGTGTTGCACTTCGTCTGTGTTAAGTTCTATGATAAATATCGGTTCCCTGTTCTACCTGATAATAACGACTGTACTAATGCTATTTGATGGATATTAGAAAAATATTTTTTATCACGTTGCCAACTTGAAGGGAAAGAATGAAAACACTGTTTTAGGTACGATGTTCGAGCTATGTGGGCATCATGCCAACTAAGTGTTCGCTGTACCAAGCTGCTTAAACAACGATTGTCAACAGACGGATAAAACCATAGTACCGGTTGATTAAGCTGCAGCGGGTCTGTGGTGAAAGGGATGGATTCCAGTGTTCAGAACATGCATGCACATGTACATCTGCGCCGAAAATACGTGGTCAGAACCAACTAGCATCGGTTGGCCGAATCAAGCTTAATTAGAGAGAGGGCACTGCTCGTGTTCGCTAATCGTCGTACTTTTGCATAAACTTCTCGTTACCGCACGTCCAGGCGATCTTTTCTGGATACTCTTCAACCTCCCATTGCTCGGTTTTCAAACGACCTCCCCATATCTGTTGCAACTATGCTTGGTTGGACATTCCATTTCAAGTTTCGCACAAGGCTGGATAAAAATGAACAAATCGATCAGTGTGAATTCGCCGTATAAAGAGTAATGTTTTTCTCAAAGCACTACTTCAGTTCTCAAACAGGCCTGTATCGACCGGTCAGAGCATCATCGCTTTGACATATCCGGTCTTTCTTGACAGACAACACCAATAGTAATCCCCACCTTTGTAGTTCAAACCACTGACTGCGTTGTTTATGAAGGTGACCTCATTCCCTCCAGTTGACCAGGTAACAGGTCATTCATGAACTGAATTATGATCCCTTTGTTTTGAGGGAATGTTCACGCCATCAATGGAACGTTCCATCTTGAATTTCAACAAGTATGCTCCTCCGTCTGACTTCCAGTGAAGAAATCAAAGTTCATCAGTCCATCTTCCACGTTACAACAATTAGTAAACGTTTAGTCCCTGACAGTCAGCCTGTTAAGCGCGATGTAACTGAACTGCGTCGGTTTGAATGAGGCATCCAGCTGAATTTATCTTCTTGTTCAGTACTGGTACTAACTGCTTTTGTTCATCTTTTTGTCCAATGGTTATATATATATATATATATATATATATATTGTGAAGTTTCACATCCACACTAGGATCCGTTGTCAAACATATATATATTTATATATATATAAAGAATTAGTTTTCATCCGTTTTGGCATCGTGTGAAACATACAGTTGAAGATAGATATGTACCCAAGGGTATTTTTTGCAGGATATCAAAACAATTGAAAACTGCCCAAGTACGCAACATGATGCCGTTCACAACATGTTTAGAGCAGTCTAAAAAGAACGAACTATCTATTTATAGCGGGATAATGGTATTTAATTAACGGATTGAGAAGAACATAACATCACGAGCAAGGATAACGATCCTCTAAGCAAGATGAAATGAAAAAAATCGATGGATTAAGTAAAAGGTTGGTATTGTGCTGGGAAAGCCACCAAAGAGCTCACACTAAAACTTCACTGACAAGCTAGAGAACGTTGATTTGAACCCGAGACTAATACAGAACGACCTACAGAGGCCACGAGGGCACAAGCAATGAATTTCCATTGTCTTATCTCTACGACTAAAGTTAACTTACCTCAGAGATCCCGAGTTTTGTTCATGTGGTAACTCTGCACTGCTGTCCAGCTAGGATGAAATTCCCTTGTAAACGTTGCCTCCCCAGTAATGAAGGATAATTCGACCCTGTCGGTAGCCATCCATTAGCTGTAAGCTTGTCGACAGGAACATTGTCGTCAGGTTATGAGAAGCGGACAATTTTTGTAAGCAGGAAAACCGATGTAAGTTCTCGCGAAACTGAAAAGAGATCTCAGATAATAGTATGCGAATATTCCAACTTAACAAGTGTGAAATTTTCCAGAAGGAAAATCACATGTAAATTAGATGAGAACAAAACGACCAATTAACCGCGAAGCTCCAAAAAGAACATGCGATCGGTTTGACACCAAGCCAAAAGATTTATCTGCTTTCCAAAGTATAATCCTGTATATGCAGCTGGCTAGTTGATTCGATGCATTTTCCAACTGTTCGTCATAAGATGCGTCGATCACGCTCAGGTGAGCAATGGTTCACAAGGTGGGAAAAGTAGAACGACATCAACTTCACTGACTAAGTAAATATGAAATTACCATCGTCATCACAGACTACAATACATCAGTGGTTCAGACTGATGGTTAACTGCCACACAACCACGAAGAAAAAAACCCTACCTAGGAAGAGAGAAGAAACAGAGGGAGAAGGGAAGGGACATAACCACCAGAAATTGCTTCGTCTATATTCAGACACAGCGTCAAGACGTCTTCACCTTGCAAAGAAACAACCTGGCTGTAAGTGAATGTAAGGCGTCATCAGCAAGACAGCTTTCTTACGGCTTCCACTGCCCGCGTCAGTAAATACACTCACTTCACAGACAACTTGACCAATCAACGGCAACGTTTACGCAATTGACCTCGACTAGCCGCCATCTGACCTAGCGTCTCCAGCCACCGACTCTGAGTCACGAGGGCCCCAGCCCGGGAGACGAACCCCATCTACAGTGACCAACCTCTTTGTGAACGATTTCATTTCTCTACGCCAGGTCATCATCTGTAAACCGCGCACTTTATTACATAACCTAACCATCTAAGTCTGTGCAAGTGTAGGGATTGAACAAAAAGATTCGTTTGACAATCACCACCAAAAGCCCGTTTCCTAACCTCCTCGTTGCTTACTCGTTGGTGCCACACAACACGAGCGATCGAACGCAAACAACGGTGGTCAGATACCTGAAGACGGTTCGCCTGTTTCTCTGCCATAAAATAATATATCCCCCACTGTCGCCTTACACATGCGACCCTTAAGTCCCAGATGTATGCCCCTCTATCTCCAAAGGTGTCCTAGATTAATGTATACCGCCTTAATCTCAGAGATACGTGTTTCTGTTTCACTTCCTGCACCACCACCGCCGCTAATGAAGCTTACCAGGTACACAAACCAGTCAACAACCTCCATGACTTCATTATCTAACAATAAATCTACGTAATCACAACAATCTTGCAGAAGCACTTTGCACTTTGAGGCTGCAAAGCGCATTCCACAGTATCTAGCATAGCGCGAACGTGTGTTTAGCACTGTGATATGCTGCTCGAAAGTTGTCAGACAGCGACACCTGTTCGTCAGCATAACCAAAATTAGTCAGTCTTCCACCAACCAGAGGGCCAATGCCGTATCTTGTGAGCACCGCACACAGTATTGCATTATACCGTCTTTGAAAAAATTAAAAATGGTGAAACTAGACAACCTTAACGTACGTCGTTCATGGTGTTGAAACTGTCAGACAGTTCATCGTAAACCCTAACCTGAGCTGTTCAGGGGTTAAAATACCATCTATATACCCCTGTTTGGAAAGAAGCAGTCTCTTTTCTTCCCTAATGTTTGCCTTCCAAGTTTCAGTGAGTCAGTGACGTATGGTGAGTGCCGGAACCCTAGTATTGACTGGGGTCAAACTAATTTCCCTATGGTCTTCTCAAAGAGCCCCCGATACCCCTCTTGAGTATGGGAACTATTATCGATTGGGACGTAAGAGAAAAGGATCCGTAATTTTTCCAGAGAGTATTCCTGCTAGTGTGTTCACACTAACTTGAGGAGCTGTCACTTCAAGTAGCAACACTGAATCAGTGTTCCCGGATGGAATTGAAGCCCATGATTTTCACTTGCTTCTCGATACTTGACATGCTAGAGAGTGAGAATGTATCCCCATCAAACCGAATAAATCAGTGAGTTAAGTAAGAAAACACTACCATGAGTGATTAGCTGGCAAGGCGATCAAACGAAACCTTCGCCGCGTATTCATGGGACATTCTGGTCTGAAGATTATAAGCAGTAGATATATGGATAACCTAACTGAGGGAGGTTATCGGACTGGCGCATGGGAAAAGAAGTGGCTCAGAACTACGTCAGTTGATGATTGGTGTGCAGAAGCGACAAGCTACAAAACGTATGTTCAGTTTGTACAGCAATAAGTCTCGGAATTATCTTGCGGAACATCTCAGAAGTTTGTTTATTTGTGATCACACGGAACCGCCGAGTATTACACATGCATGATAGGCATGCATTGTCCAACAGCATGCTTACAGAATAGATCATCCTGATATGCCAATAAGCATGCCATTCTTTGCATAAAGGCTTCGATGGCACTGCGAAAGTTAAACAGCCGTTTGCAACAGCTTGTTTTTTGCATAGAACGCTAGCGTGGACGCAACAGGCAGGAAGTCAGTGGATAAGGAGAATCGAAAGATAAACATACTAAAGTCAACTCCTGGCTGCACAGAATGTTCCTGACTTTCTAGCATGGGTCCAACGATTGACACTCACCTAAGACTGGGAACGTTGTCATCAATGGTACGAAATATAAGCCAATGGTACACTCCCTGTGAAGACTAGCGCATCTTCCAGCTGCGTAACCGTTTTCGGTAGTTCTTTTTCCTCCAGTTGTTGTGACCCTTGGATTTACTAATAAGTTTTGGGGCTACTGTGTATTTATTTGTCCATCGACAATGTAGGGTGGACAAATGTGAAATTCCAAAACTGAGGCTTTTAACTTTCTTCCGCATCATCGTGACAAAGAGTAGTGTTTTAACAGGAAAGCTTCAGTGGCATTCCAGGGTAACGGATGTTTTGAATGCACTGCTCATAAGTTAGTCCTCTAAGTTGAATCAAACACTGCTGATCGTGTTCCAATGAAACTACAAGTTGGTTCAAATACGTGTGTCCTGTATCAAGCTCAGTTGAATGTTAAATAGAACAACTGGAGATATTAGCGACTATATCTAATGTCCTCTCTCACCAAAATTATCTTTTAATTTTCAGTGCGAGAGAATAAGCTTTTTGTGGTACTCAGTCGTTTTCTGACGGATCTCATGAACTCAGCAGTCGAACTTAAAGCGCTTTTTCAATATGCTTTTTTTCTAACAAGCAGACCTTTAAAGAACAGGTTGTCACTACAACCAACATGTAGTTTGATGCTGTAGATCCCGAGGTACCATTATTACTGCCTAGCCCCGGCCCTCCCTTTCCCTCTTAACGCTAATCGCAATTGTGCGAAGTCGCCAACATTTAGTACTCATGGGCAACACGGAGTGAAAAGAAGCGATGTAGATCCAATGAAATACACTTTTGTCATTCATTTATTGGAAGATCACAGTGTAATACAACTACTGTCGTTTTAAAATCGAATGTAGATTGCTTCATAAGTATTCTATGCGTAAAGCGCACACTAGAAAGTCGGATGTCAATTAAGCCTAGAATTACCTCGTAGGAAGTAGATGATAGGACTGATTCAAACTATGATCTTTCAATTATTTTCTCACAGACTGCACTGGTTTATCCGTAGTCCTTCTTAGATGAGTGCGGCTGCCTTCACAAAAATTCTCACCTTCTTCTGCTACTAGCAAACACCTACACGTGGTCTGTCATTGTTCATGAATTAATGTGACATCTCATTCCACATCTAAATGTTACGGACTTGTATTCATTCATGATTATGTGAATCCCGATCCGTCTTAACTAATGCAGTCAGAACAGCAAACGTGAAAGTGGGGACTGAAGTCCGAGTAAATCGCGTCAATTCTAACTGATTACAGCAGTTACGGAATGATTAATCTTTTTCGTGTTAGAGCAGATAGAATAAACTTTCATTTGAAGATCGCTTTTGCCTCTGCTGGAGATAATTAGGATGGACCCACTGATGTTGAAAGGGTAGATAATGAAAAATCCATTGGTAAAACTAGTAAACATGAAAAACGGCATTCACTTTTTTATGGCAGTTATTAATGCCGAACTGGGCACATGTTAGAACAGTTTGTCATAACAAGTGACGTGGCCAACAAGTTGTCAGTCTTACTCATCCTCAAGTTCGTTGGAACGAAGCCACGTAATGTCATAGAATATTGTTTTGACATAACGAATATGTTTTGTAAATTTTGGGCATTGCCGATTAAAAACATAAGTTGAAACATAAATTGTACAATATGACGGAATACCGTAGTCAGAAGCCAACTAATCTCCCTTCACAACCAAAGGGACGTGAGACGTTATCAATGTAACGTGAGCATGGACCATTTTCCGGATAAATCATCGGTGCGTGCTCAGAAATTACCATTTTAGTTCCATTTCAACATTCACTTTCGTGCTTGGACCCTTGGCTTTCAGAGTTTACTTTATAGAACATCCTGTTTAAGTGTCTGAAACGTTACCGACTGGATGAAAACCTATTGCATCATAGGTACAGCTTTCTTCCTCTGCCGTGAGTGCTGTTTCAATGAGGGTAAGGCAAATTATTTGTGGCCTTTTCACAGTGTTCTTTACGAAGGAGGGCACTTATATCATACGGCTTTAAACTGAGTCTCATATTTTCCAACAGTGAAATTCCGCTGGCCATGTTTTATGGAACGGTGGATTTAGAATGCGCCATCCAGAGTTAAAACTGACGATAGTATATGAACAATTACACATTCTTCGTTGGAAGTCATCCAATACTATCAACAGCACGACCAACAAACCCTTGACGCCAGAATGAACCAACTAATGAACTAACAATCATATTGCACCCCAAAAATTCAAACTACCGATCTAATCGACCTATCAATTAAAATCCCGTTTCAAGGTGAATCCAATCAGCTGTACCAAGCGAAGTGAATTCACGTTCACTTACGTCAGCTCTCTGATAAATTAGACACAAAAGTTTGGCACGAGCACGATCGAGCTGTGCCGTTAAGTCTGTTCACACTCGCGAACACGCACACATTTACACCCAGGCCACAGCCTGAGCAGAAGGCTCCAATCAGCGTGCAAGCAAGGTCCACTTACGAGTGAGTTCGACAGCTTATCGCACTGTGCGTGTAGGTTTGTCTACGCTGCACACAAACAGACATTCAATTACGGTCATAAGCTATCCAACCATTCGGCGTGATTCGTTATTGTCGTCATGCCTTTGACAGACGTTAATCAAGTCACCGCCAGTCTAAACACTTTGCAGCTCAAGGAAGTCACCAATTTCACTTCCGGCCCAACGCAACACGCGGCCACGCCTAGTAGGCAATCCAAACAGATAGCAATGAATTCGTCAGCGGGCGTACTTGGGAGACAGGGTAATCAAAACGCAGCTGCTCTGCCTCCTGAAGAGGGGATCGGTAAGCCTCGCGAGTGCACAAAGTACCCAATCATTCAAGAAAATGGACAACGTCGATTTGGCCCACTACGCAGCTGGCGGTCTGATCCACCACCTAGAGGTTGTGAGGTGTTTATTGGAAAAATCCCGCGTGATTGTTTCGAAGACGAGTTGATTCCTGTATTTGAAAGGATCGGTCCGATCTATATGTTTCGCTTAATGATGGAATTCGAAGGTGGAAATAGGGGATATGGTTTCTGTGTATACACCAATCGGGAGGATACGAAAAGAGCCGTTCAAGAATTAGATAACTATGAAATCAGAAAGGGTAAAACTATTGGAGTCTGTTTCAGTGTCGACAATTGTCGACTTTTTGTTGGTGGTATCCCGAAAAACAAGACAAGAGAAGAAATACTGACGGAAATGAAAAGAGTGACGGAAGGTGTGAAGGATGTTATATCATATCCCAGTGTGGCAGACAAAACAAAAAACCGGGGATTCGCATTTGTCGAATATGAAAGTCACAAAGCTGCGGCAATGGCCAGACGAAAACTCATACCCGGACGAATCCAGCTATGGAATCAACAGATCGCTGTAGACTGGGCTGAACCTGAGAGAGAAGTTAATGAAGATATAATGTCTAAGGTGGGTTATAAATTTCGAGACAAGCTTGCGAACATGAGTACATATTGGTCTGTTTATCTCTCGAACAACCCACCAGTAGTTCACACAATGATAGATAAGGGTACAAGTAATTTGACAGCCACCAAATTTCAAACTCAACAGCTATGGTTTAACCCAACTTAGAAACGGAAAATATCCTGATAACCAAACAATATGTCACTCAGATAAGCCTCAGGTTGGGCCACATTAGTATTGCATACAAGGATTGTTTTGAACAGACATACGGTGGACAATTATAACAATGTTTTTTCTTGTGCTCATGAGATGTAAGCTGTCAGTCAGTTTTTCTCGAGCGTCACTTTCTAATTTTATCTACAAGTTAAACTGTTCGTTTTTAGTGATAGAAGACGTCTTCAGTTGTAGCAAAAGTCGTCGTTCACAAAACGCTTACCACAAGTAGGGATTACTAGTACAAATGACAAATACTACTATCTTAGATGTACGTGCCCAAAAGCTGTAGATGTGTTGGCTGTTCCATCGCAGTTGCCGAGATAGTCGGTCTTCCAAGAAAGTTGGCCAGTTTCATTTAATTTAGTGGGATGGCTGAGTAATTCAGCCGGAGGAATCCGTAGTCTAGTAGGTACGTGCCACGCGGGGGCGTGCGTCTCCCATTTCTGGATCGACTCTAGACGAAGCTTAACCTGTTCACACGTGGGTCTTTTCTCAATTAGCCAACTAGCCGCAATATTTATCGGTATTAGAACAGCATTGAGTAGTCATAGGACTAAACCCCATAGCCTCTTGGGCAGACTGTTGAAGAGTTGAAGAGATGACCACTGCTATGTGCTGTTGAGGTCAAAGCAAAAACTGCAGGATTTGTGTAGCTCAGACTAATACTCCAACGAGTAAAAGTTAGCGTAATTCAGCATTCACCCAATTTTATTATTCTACGATTATGTTGCATTTAGTATATAACACAGGAATATGAAGTCAGTCTGGTTCACGTCGAAAGGTTACTGATTTTATTATCACATGAAACACTACAACTGTATACTCAGAAATTTAGAACAAGGAACTGATTTTTACGTATTAACGTAGAAAACTTCTATTTTTGTAGGCAGTGTTACTTTGTTGTTGCTTTATATTATACCATTGTCGTTAAATGGAAATGTTAACATCGGTTTATCACTAAATAAACCCATCCGGGTACTCAGCGTCAGTGTAGAGTCCACGTTAATAAGTCTTATCTCTCATGACTGTATACTGACACCCAATTGGTAACACCACCGCGACTTCACCATTGTCTGCCGTACAATACATGTAATCATCATCATCATCATCATAGACAGCAACACATCAGTGGTTCACACTGATGCTTAACTGCCACACAACCATGAAGAAGAAGAAACAAACCCTGTTTAGGAAGAGAGAAGAAAAAAGAGGGAGGGGAGGGGACCTAACCACTAAAAAAGAGCTACGTCTACATTCAAACATACAACATCAAGGCGCCTACACCTTGCAAACAAACAACCGAGCTGTAAGTGAAATTAAGGCGTCATCAGCAAGACAGCTTCCTTACGGCTTTCACTGCCCCGCGTAAAGAAAAGTATTTTCTCTAGGCGGCCTAAAAGTGAAAGAAACAGAAAGGAAAATTAATAGAAAACTGAAGAAGCGCAAGTCACCACAACAACATTGCGTGTGCGTTCAATTTATGATCACTTCTAATTACAGTACATTATTAGTTAGTATTCAAGACTAACTACCATACACCCAAGAAAATGCTTCCGATTAGTATTAGATAAAGAAAAAATATTGGACTGAATTCACAGGACCCCTATGTCGAAAGTCGAGCATTAAACATAATATGTCCTTACCTTACAAGTAATCAGCCTAGTATGTCACTAAAGCAGGAACTCACTTGAAGAGCAACTTCTCTGATTAATTGTCCCAAGATCGTGGAAACAGCAGCTAAATAGTGAAATTCTTCATGCCAGTGAACCCAATCAGCCGCCTTCTACGAGGGCGCTCCTGGCCAGAGCTCAGATGAGCCACGAGGTTCCCTACCCGGGAGGTGAATAGGACCTACCGTTTCTAAGCTACTAGTGCTTGTTTACATGTCCCTTAGTTTTAGTGTAGTTGAGGGAAGTGTTCGTCCCCAAGCGATTCCGCTCAAATGGTTTCTGGCCCGAAGGTCTCACAAACATCAACAAAATTGGTCCCATATGATATTAACGGTTCAGTCAATCCCTTGGAATTTGCCAGCTGGATCTCACTATCAAGTACCTAATTCATCCGCGATTATAAAAAGAGGGTATTTGTCCCGCACATTTCTTACCGTCTTGGGGTTTTTGTTCAGTCGATATCACCTGAGGGTATTTTACTATCTGGCATCCTCCGAAGAACGTTACCGTACGTCAGGCAAAATCTTATTTGTATCAAAATACTGAGACTATTCCATCTATTCGAATAATGCGGCAATCGCACATTTGACGTGTTATCCTTTTTACACTCATTCATTATTGCTGGAGGTTTGGTCAATCAGAAACATAAACAGAAGTAACGCGCTCATAAAACATTAAGAACTTGCTTACTACTTTTACCTTACCTGAAATATAACTTCCAAACAAGAGACAGTGTACATAGATGGTTATTATCGCGAAACCTTAATTTTCTGGTTCAAGTAGCCGCGTTAAGACACACAAAAAGGTTGTTCATAACTGTTTTTTACTCATCAAGCCCCATTAACTAGAATCAAGTAACATGATCCACACCAAATGAATTATTCGGCCAGCAATATAGTTCTACTTAGTTAACCCTGCGCCAAATTATAATATCCACTTTCATTACCTATTTATCATTATTTTAGGGTTTAGCCCACCGCTTTCTCGATTAAGTCAAGCATGCATGCGAACCGATATGTAACTACAGCCTTGAATCCGATGGACAATCAGATGGGCCTGATCACAACTAACCACTGAACACATGGTCAGGCTGCCATTAAGTGGATCGATAACGACTACTTAATCAAAATTCCTGTACAGTCTAGTTTCCGACAAGTGCTACTACTTGTGCACACCACTGAATAAGCAACGTGCATCTGATTTTCAGCACTACGCAGTGTGAAGTTGGACTGATTAACTTGTGAACGACTGAATGTTGATTTCCATTATATTACGCGGGTACCGGTAATTCTGACTGTCGTAAACTGTGTCCTGTAAATCTAGCATAAAATGGCACCTGGAACATAATGTTGACCTCAGGGATGTACTGAACGTTCAACAGACTAACCTTCTTGTTAATACATTATGGACAGAAGAGTCAAAAATATGGTTAATATAAGGGAGCAAACCAATTTTTTTAAGTCGCCGGGTTTTCATTGTAAACATCAGATTTCAACCTGGTAGTATACTGTGTTTGGTATTATGGAAGTGACTTTCACTCTAATATTTGATGTCACTCATTCGTAACTAACACTTAGTTGAATTCATCCGGCATAGATAATAGAACACCATATGGCATATGATTCAACATATGTGGGATGACAACCGTATGACCTGCAACCTTATCATTCCGCACTGTTCCAGTTTTTGTATTATACTGTCCTTAGTCTTAGGTTTGCTAGTCAGCTGATGCCGCTTTGAACTGTTTGCTCCCGTTCCGGGTGAGCCCCTTCCGTTTAAACTAAATTAAAGCAATCATGTGCGTCTCATCCTATATGAGTCGCAGACTTCTTAGGTGAATCATATCACTCAGATTAAAATGAACTCAGGAGGTCCTGTTACCTATAACTGATCTAAAGTTATGCAGCATCAAAAAAGCCCATTAAGTTTATCACCAAACTATTACGATCACAATGAAATTTAAAGGGAACATAGAATTTTAACTTGTAAACCTGAAGACCGCTTGACTCAATTCGCCCTGAGCAAAGACAACGAAAAGCGGGTGATCTACCGATCAATCTAGAAAATCTGTGATCCAGGCCGAAGTTTCCCTACTAGCTTAACTGATATTCGTATATAACAGTTACTTGGTCTAATCACCCAATGCCCGAATACGGTTAACTGTTTTGGACGAATAGAACTGCGTGGTAGACTCACTGGCCCATTGGGAGTGTTGTAGTCTGCACGTTCTGTGAGACTTGTGCACAAAAAGCGGGTGGGAGCAGTTAGCATGGCCCAGGCAACGTGGACCAGACACTCAAGAACAAAGCATTTTGATATGTGCCTGTGCTTTAGGGAGAAAAAGACTTATCACGAATGCATGTTCGCGCACTCCTATCGCATGTGCATTGGTTGAGCGGACAGAGTCAGCTGAGTCTGTCCGAAATCCCAGCTTCTGTTTGAGGCACTCAGGTCGTCTGGTGTCAAGCCATTTCTTAAACCAGGTAACTAATGGAATGCACAAGGCATGGCCTCGGTTCTAGATTCGGTTTTCTTTCACACTTATTCATTCGGTTCTCGCTATTGACTGCCTAGGTTACCTTGTGGTGGACAGCGGTGGCCCTTCGATTAAGTGATTTTCAACTGTGCGGTTTCGCCAGGTTACACATAATACCCGGACCGAAAATGTGCGCCACAATGTGTATGAATTCGATCCAAAGGGAATGAGTTTTGATTTTGCATGTTACTGTTAAATTTGCACGCTGGTGATAAGCTCCGTTCTCTCCCCGTTATTGACAGTGTTTGCGTTTTTGAGGTCTTATAAGTCACCGGATGGAAATGATTGCGGTGATGTTCTATGAGATTGAGGTCAGACGACCAAGTAGACACCAGCATGGAAGCAACATGGAGGGATGACCTGAAATCCCGTACACAAAGATAAAGGGAGGTCGGTAACTTACCTTAAAACATCAAAACATTATTGATAGTAAATGTTGTTATACTAAGTCCTTTTAGTTTTAACCACTGACAATATGAGAGAAAGCCACCAACTCACCCCTACCAGTTAACCAGTTGGCATTCTGTACACTGTTAAATCCTTGCGTTATGAAACTGCCTACATAGTCAATAAATCGCTCACTTCAGACTCTCCATACACGTTCTTTTTTATGCAACTTCTCGAAAGTAAATCGCACATCAACAGTTCAACTTCTATGGCCCAACTGATGATCACATGGTTTGTCACTGTCGATCAGCATACTGAACTCAATGGGATTGTACTTAGTAATGCGAATTAATGTGGATCAAGTAATAACGAATCTGGCCTAATTTATTTTCGAGGAGAAACTACGAATGATTTGACATAATCTGTCACCCATTACACATAATCCTGCGGTCAGTGACAAACTAAAAGACGAGTTCTCAGCGGTTTCGTAATCAAACACAAATCACATCAGAACATGATATCATGTACAAAACAAATATAAACATGAACGACAAAACAGTGGTGTACATTTGAGATGACAGTCACACGCCTCCTTGAAACATGACTTGTTTTAAACAATCGCTTAAAAGTGTGCAGAATAATGATTACGTTAATGCCTCACCGAGCAAATACAATCAGTACAAGAAACTAAGCCGTTGATCACCGAGGTCAGAAATTATTTGCCAGTCAACGGATCAGTCGTCATCAACGATTAGAATTATTCTTAGGATAATCGATCGTTCGAAATGCGCCTAACCTTCACTAGCATTGCACAAAATGTTTCGTCTGACACGAGTTCATCAAATAGTAATCCTTGGAAGATGTATTTTATTAAATGAGTTATGCCTTCCCATAGTCGTTCTAGATGAGTTGACCAGGACTACTGACCATTCAAGCACAACTCTGTATCCAGCATTTCGTCTGAAGTTTGATTTTGCCTCCATGTCTACAATAGTCCGCACACACCTCCTTCGGCAGCACTGAAATTGTTTCGGTTATTAATGGGAAGCTTCATTGAGCATCCGCGGAATGCAGCAAATCGAGTGTGCACAACAAGATATTTGTGTACGAAGAATGCGCAACCTCGATGTGAACGGATTAAACCCACTGACAAGTAAAGAAACAACCATAATGTTTTTCGGTTGTTGTATTGCGGCGTACGAAAAGAAGACCAAAATAGGGCACGCCAACTGTCGTAAACGGATTAAATACTTCCATAAAGTTATCGGCAGGAAAAAAAGCATTTGTTGACAAGTTCTATAAAGCTACAGTTTTCAAACAGAATACTGGTCAGTTACTGTTTTTAAGAAGGATACATACCACAATATCCAGTAACGTTTGCACAGTGAAGTGACTAACACCTGCCTGACCGTTGGGAGAACTTGCCGATTACATGATCACATCAGTAACAAAACGCCTTGAAGACAAGATGATAGGAAACCTAGATTCGAAAAGCAAAGGAGCTAAGTGATGGCAGCCTTCACCTTGAAGAAATCCGTCGATTAGAATGGAACTGAGTCTTTATAAAGAGCTTGACTTGTGACAGAGATTTTGGGATTGCAAACTATTCATCTACGAAATTTTTTCATACGAATCACTTCAGCAGAGAATCAAATCGCACTGATGCGACTGTTTGTATCGTAACTGTTTCTAATGTTTGGACAGTATCGAACTTCGTTTGTTCGTCGGCTAGTGCAAAAAGCGTTGTTAAATTTAGATGCCAAACGAACTTCCTTTGCAGTCTGAACTAACATTGATAATGACTGAATAGGGATAGCAGATTCGTGCGACCGATCACAATAAGAGTAACTGCGGTTAGGGTTGTGCGTTTTAAACCGATATTTTTGTCGAAGTAGCTAAAACCAGACGCTCGGAGCCAGCTGGTTTCCTCGTGGTTCAGGAGAGTAGGCCCGTTGAATAAAACAGCTCATTTGTGCCCGTTACCATCTTCGAGTCTTCGTAAGGCTAAATCTGCAAGGAGCAATGGCGAGGGCCTGCCATTCTACAGATTTACGTAACTCACGAATGACGACAAGCCTATTCGTCACGTACAACAGAAACCGTCTGATACTGTAACAAATGCTCTCAAGAACACTAGATGAAGCTGTCCGATAGAGCATCATCACCAGTCTTCGATTTTGTTCACACAAGACGAAATATCTCCACAGCTAGGATGACAGCTGCGAGCTCCAGTCAAGGAATCGTTGGTTTTACACTTCCAACTGTTGAATTCCCATCCAAGAAGTGCATATGAGTGAAATATTCAGAATTTTTTATTTCTACCCAAACCACATCTCCATAAAATCTTTCACCAGCATCACAACAAACATGCAGTTGGCTGGATAAGATAGAATTAGGCATTGTACAAATATATCTTGAAACGGTGGCTTCGCCTGGCGTTGCGAAGAAAGCAGCCCACTTCTACCACCGGCCTCGATAAGCATCTGGAAGTGCATCGTCCCGGCTCGATTTCTCTTTACACAGTGGTTCAAGCAGTGGTTTTGCAGCGGGGGTAGTATGAAACACAGGGAGTAGTAAACGGACGCAGCGAACGACATTAAGGTGCATCAGATCTCTCAATGAAGAATGCTGTACATCCGTGTGCGTAGGCTTTCATTCTCAACGTTCAGTTCTATTCCAGGGGTTGGCCGCTGTACCAGGTGTTACGACAACATTTGGGTATTACAGTGAAATGTGGCAAAGAAGTGCTCGATCTCGGAATCTCCAAACGACAATGGATTTTCGAGGTCTTCTGAAATTCGGAATGCATCTTTCTTGTTGCAGACGCTAAGGAGGCAAAGGTTAATCTAAAACACTGTGTGGTCATATCGATAACCTCAGGGTTGAATAATAGCTTGTTGTCTCTGATCGTACGTTGTAGGTCAATAATTGAACAATTGGAGGATGAGATAGCCTTAAGCACATGTACACACATTCGATCCCTCTTTGGCGGTCTTTCAAGATTGCCCTTTGACCGTTAAAGAAAATTTAACGTATCAGGATCTTCCTTTGGGACGCAAATTTGATGGAACATGGCTTCACCATTTACAACTGAAGCAAACGGACTGCACCGAAAGTGGTAGAATACTCCGAACATTTTGTTGACCAGGCCTGGACCCAAAAGTAGTTTGCTGTTTAAAAAACACCATCAAACTGACTGCACATTTGAAAATCATCCTCGGTTCATTAGGTTTAGTAGCACACAAACTGGAATGATGAAGTAGGTACCACTTGCAAGCAGAAGCAGCATTTATGTCAACACTCCTTTCAACTTGACACTTCCGGACATAATCCTTCATCATTTAGAAATATTTTACTCGCAACAACGGTGGTTTCATCAGTCTCTCATTTTATGGACCCGATACATTGAATTGCAACAAACTTTTGATAAGTAACGAGGATATGTTCTTGCATGGCAGGTCTATCCCAAAACAACCATCAATTAGTCAGGTAATTTCATTCATCGGGGCACACGTCACCTTGTCATCATCAAGCATACATCTGTCACGTTTCAGGATCACAGAATTTGCTTTCTTACACCTTGATTAAAACGGCGTCTACAAAACGATCAGAAGTAAGGCAGTTCACAGGCACCCTGGAAAGAGTGTATCATACTGATGGTTTCCGCATCATATGGCCAAATAACGTTCGGAACTCATACGGTTTCTTGGCTTCACCACATTATTGTTCTATTATCCGATAAACCCAGAAGTATTGCAACCCTAAATACTTCGACTGTCCTTGCTAACAGCACCGCAAACCCCCTGACCCTTCGGCATTACTGCTGAGCAAGTTGCTTAGCCTCAGGAACCATCTTCTACAAACTGGAGAGCTGTTCTGCCGACCAGATGCGAACAGTGTGCAAAGTTCTGAGACAGGTAACGGAGAATACAACCAACCCGGTTTCAAAACGATGTATCCTTTAACATCCAATGACGAGTAAAAGAAATAACTATATTGTATTACCACTCGCGTTCAGTCGCCTTAATAAGTTACAGAAGACAGTCGAGATATCTTAGTTGGAGTTCAGAAAGTCTAGTGTTTCAAGTGAACGTGATTAGGGCTTTAGGATGACTGGGACGATGTCCAGAGCAACCCATTGCGAACCAAGGTCAAGCGCAACAATTGGAGCAACCGTAAGTGACAATGCAGTACAATCGTGCTGTTCCGTGGCTTCGCTATGCACTAACGCATGGTGACGACTACGGCAACCTTCTTTTGTGTAATACCACTGCAACTCACAATTTTTTGTGAAACCATTCCTTCTTAAACACTGATGACATCCGTTTACTCCAAACAGTGTTCATCTATCCATTCATCGTTAGGTTAAGATATTTGGGGCGCTGATAAAAAAAGTGTGGTGAACTAACAGCCGCCTGAGGAAGCCTTAGAATCTATTAGGCTCATACACGCAAAACGAAACGAGTACTGTTAGATTAAAAATTGTGCGTTCGGGTTTCAACTCGCCATGGAATCACGTGACTTTGTTCATCCATCGGATGCAAAGGTTCCGTACTGTATTTTGACGACCAACGATTGATCTTTTACAAAGTCTGCCATGTCTTGAAAGGGTGGTTTACTGACAGTTTTGGGGATGTGTACAAAGACAATGGTCTGTTTAAAACTGAAGCGAGCTGGTATTCTGTAGACTATTGTTTTGAAGTCAACTTTTGTGTCCAAATCTGATTCATAACTCCAGTGTTTCAGTGGTATTAAACAGGTTTACGTATTCTGAGCCAAGTCAATTGGGTTTGCTGTGCCATTGGCCTTCATGGATGAGTCTACAGAAGCCTATCGGCGTGCGCTCAAGCGACCGCGAAATTTTAGCCAAACTGTCCCCTTAACATTTCCTTAGCTGCTGTATAACTTGTTTCGTGACTCTGAATGGCACTTTCTTCCCACGTAGACCTAGCTGCCACATTGCAATGTTGAAGTAAGCAGGACAGTCATTTAGTATAAACATTTATCTCTTGTCCTACACAGTCTTTGAAATTGCAGATAACTTTCAAACGATAAAAGGGATTTCCAGATAATGGCACCATCTCAGTCCTAGTAAGCTCCAGTCGTTCGGGGAATGTCTGGTTTAAACGCACTAAACCATGATGGTTCAGCTGTCTGGAAATAAGTGGGCAATTTCCATCTTCACGTTCGACTTCTAAACGAATCTCTAACACTACCTTCAATTTAGTTCCCCTTTCCAATTTCAACAGTTTTAACATCCCAAGTACAGTCTGCAATCCAAGATTGCTGCAGTTTTCTTCCTCGTCGTATTCAGGGCAGTGATATGAAAACACCGAGTGCGTGGATGGTTTCATGTTACCAACAAATAATTATATAGTAACTAATCCGGTGTGATCTAGGTTTGATGAGATATTACGAATGATTTGATATAACCTGTCACTCATTACACATAATCCAGCGGTCAGTGACAAACTAAAAGACGAGTTCTCAGCGGTTTCGTAATCAAACACAAATCACATCAGAACATGATATCATGTACAAAACAAATATAAACATGAACGACAAAACAGTAGTGTACATTTGAGATGACAGTCTCACACTTCCTTCGAACGTGAAGTAAGTATTTTAAACAATCGTGTACAAGTATGCAAAACAGGAGTAAGCGGTAGTTTTAACATTTGGCTATAAGCTGGACCCAACGGATTATGCAAAGGGTCGAATGGGGAATGGTGACAAGATGAATATCCGGTACCTATTAGTGATCCCTAAAACTAGAGTTATCGAAGTGTCAACAGCAACCCTACTACTCATTAGTAACTTGACTTAGTCACTTTGGTCGAATGGACACCCCACCAGCGCAAACTCGTAAACGCGCAGCAAGACTGAGCGAGTCATACACCCTGTACACCTTGCTGTTTTCAAAACAATGAACGCATCAAAGTAATCAGGTGTTTTGGGAGGTCGCATCAGCGCACGCATGTGAACATGAGCAAGTTAGGCGAATGTGTTTAGATAACTGACGCACGATGTCCACCTTAGTGGCAGTGCGTAGAGTATTATGCTCTCCCACAGCACTGGTGGTTGAATATGAAACATTAGGTGGGATGTGTTAAACTACTTACGCTACCGTTGTTTGTGCACTAACAACGAATGGATTAGCAACAGCATAAGTGATTTAAAATTAAAGCCAACTTTCCGCAGCTTCGCACCTGACTCATCGTTAGCGCGTTAATATTTTTCCCGTTATTCTATTAATATGGCTGGAACGTTCCTGAAGCTTCCAGGCTAGTCAACATGTGTCAGAATGCTCACCACAAAAATTGCTGCTTTCAGTGTTAAAAGCCTGATAGGCATATTAGCTGTCAGCAGCAGTGTCGAGAATCCGAAGTCTCCTGAAAGGTCACGAGTAAAGGTGGATAGAATATCCGTCCTCTGAATCGTACAAAATATCCGGCAGGTTCCAAAGAAAAGCGTACACCGATTTACTCCTGACTTTGATGTGTCACAGTAAGAAGCGCATAGAGTCATAAAGGAAGAGAAAATATGTATCGCACAGCAAACTGCACCTCCAGCTTCTACTCGTTTATCCACGGTGTCGACTGCAGTTCTGTTCATGGTAAGGAGACCACCTGATTTGTCTAGGTTAAGCGCCTTGAACAATCCTGTTAATTTTCTGTCAAAAGGTACATAAATATTTTCCACCTATCACTTTTTTAACTTTGACAAAAGTATTCATTTCGTTCAATTTATTATTAATCACAGGTTAAAATTTTATACGCCCGAAATCTCATGTTGTCCACCACGGAGGAAAGCCTTCGTGAACACTTCGTCCGAGTTGCCGGTGGCGATCCAAACGCCATCGAACGAGTCAAGAAGATTAGTGACTATGCCTTCATACACTTCAGGGAGCGAGAGCAAGCCGCAAAATGCCTAAAAGCTCTTAATGGTGAGTTAGACGGATATACCGAAAAAATTGTGTTAATGTAGTTTTTGAAATAATGGAAAGCTTTCGAGTTCAAGGTTTTATATGTCCGGGTTCAATGTCTATTTCGTAATAAATATTAAAAACAATTTTTAGGTACGTCTGTGAATATGTTCTGTGAAAGTGAATATGATCATTTTCAACGTCAGCAAACTGTTCACTTTTTGTTAGATACATTTCTCGATGGGTCCAAAATAGAAGTAACTTGGGCAAAGCCAGTGGACAAAAGCGAAATCAGCGCTCGCCAGCAAACGAGTCAAACTTCGAGCAAGTTGATGAACGATTTCGCCCTAGGAAAAGATCTCCGAGCAAACAATTCGCTTTTATTTGATCTAAGAACAAATTCTATGGCATTGGCAGCAGCTACCGGTGGGCTGTTACCCCAGCTGGATCCCACTTTACCCTTTCTTTTCTCCCCGGTAGCTCAGACACAACCAATGACCCCAGATATTTTATCCATAAATCCTTCAGCCGCCGGTGCACCAGGTGCACTTCTGAACATTTCCAGTCCTAGGTAAGTTCAGTTTTTCAAGAACCAAACTCGCTGTGTACTTTGTACCCTACATTAGTTAAACTCTAATCTGAAGCATGGCCAGTTGTGGTAAACAATGTGACCCAGTTCCATTATAAGTAATAGCTGCAACCAGCTGGGTATACTTTTTATAAGTTTATGTCAACAATGGTCTTAATAGCTCACGCACTTATACCACACTACCGTTAACTTCGTTACAAACTGATGTCCACTTTTGTAAATCATGGATAAATGCAATGTAAAATCAATAGCTGTCAGGTCAATGATTTGGTTTTGGCCACATTACGTCAAGCTTCAAAATGAAATTGTTAGCTGGATGGTTAAACATAAAGGTGCCTCCGTTGATGTAAACGACTTGCAACGAATGTTCTGCCAAGGAACATAATATACCTTAACATTAACCGTGTGCCTGAATTAGACCGTTTACAACGGTCAGTCTAATTACTGCAGTCAAATGTATGCATTGTAGTCTGTTTGCAGTCAGCGAGTATAGTCTCCGTTCTCCAAATGAACTATACTCTCTAACAGCCGATAGCCTAATTTGTGGTACATCAAGTAAGAGCAGTACCAAGTGCTGAAAACATTCAACTCATGTGGAACATAGATGCACAGCTTCTGATAAACTGATTGCTCTCTTAACGTACGAAACGTGAAACAAGCTTTCTCTGTGTTTACCCAACATCCTTCATTCTAATTATCGTCTCATATTCATTCTGGTGTTGACGAATATCTTCGACACGTATGAAAATCGAAATATTTTGAAAAATACGAGGAATCGAATTTTGAAAGTAACGATTCAATGTGACTACAATGGAACTAGGAAAGCACACTGTCATTTGCTACTCGTGGACAAGTTAGTTCGTGGAAAGTAACATCAGTTCAAAACACATCCCGATCTCATTTTACCCCCTCCCCCCGTTTACATAGTATCACCTATTAGGTCATCTCGTTTATGCAACGAAAAGCACAGTAAAATGTAGCTTGATTCGGGATCGATTAAATTTTTTATTTAGGAACTTTTGATACCCCCAGAAGACTGTGTGGCAAACGCATTTTAATATGTTGATTGATGTTGAGGTTATTTGATTCTCCTGTAGGGTATCACTAGCATATTTCGTATAAACTTCCCACTGCCTATCTTAAATGTTATCCCCTCATCGTCATCCGCATCACCGCAATGCCTGAAAGTTTTACTTGACTACCACACAACCATGAGAACTGCTTTGAGTTGGAAACGAATGGGAGTGAGGAGACGAGACTTAGTTCCTAAAACCTCACTGTACGAATCCAACAAGATTTTCTGCACCTTTCACCCTTATGGGTCTTTTACTGTTGTTAGTCCACAGACTTTTCAGTCAACGTATGCCAACATCCACGCAACTGGACTCGACTAGCTATAACCTCCCTTAACATCTCCAACTATAGGCTGGGTGAATCACAAGAACCCCAACATGTCAGACCAGCTTAGTCCAAATTGATGCGTTTACTGATAGCTCTTCATTTGTGTATTTCGAGTTCAATTCCTATCTAGTCAATAACCAGAATATCCTAGTTAGGTGGCGTTCTACACATGTCTAGTTTATTTAATTTACTCACCGAACTGCACTTCGTAGCATGCTCTTAAATGCGACGTGTATCAAACCAACGATATTCTGGGAGATGTTGGGTCTGAAGTACAAATATGTCTGTCAGATCTGTCGTTCAACGCATTCGATCTTTTCTCTACGTTGCGTCACTTCTTCAGAATACACGAAATCGATATCACCAACCCTCATCCGCCGATTATGTAATCATATCAAGTTACGACCTGTGTGTATTCCTTACGATTCCGGTAGTTTGAAACCGATGTACTGTCGTTATTGGTTCAGGCACATCCACAATCCCTTTTCGAAAAAATGCTGGTCTCACGTTTTACTAAGCATTACGTACAAGTGAATAAGGTTGAGCTTCCAGACATGACAGTTCAGTCTTTCTACTGACTGGTATCTGAGACAGTGGACAACAATGTTACCTCGAGAAGACGAGGACCGGTGTTCAACCCCTACTAGTAGTAAGGATACGAACCATTGATGAGCTTTGAAGAGAACAGGAGTCGAATCTGGTGTCTTTTTTCAAAACGTGTTGGCTAAAAGATCCATCTGACTGGGGGAACTACAACCAAATGTGGGTAACATTTAAATTATATTAAAGAACTTTATTACTCATCACGACATTTTGCATTCTTGGTCAAACTAAGGATTAAATTCACTCTGCCATCACGCTGACGTGCGTTTTCTCCGAAGAAACTCAGTTTATTACTTTGTTTGTCCATGTGATGACATTACTGTCGCGGTTTTATTCAGAAGTGGCACATGGTTTCACTTTGTAGTGTGTTGAAAGAACTTGTTACGTTCATCAACCAAATTTTTAAAAAAAACGTTTTGAATTACAACGGCGATACTACCGCGACTGAGAACACTTTGTGATAAGGTGGAAGATCGGAAAAACATTGCGATATCTGTTCACTGACCTCAATAAAGGAACTTGGAAATATCCACGATCTATCAGATTTGCTCTACTTTGGCCGCTGAGATTGGTTTCTTAGTATATGTCGGCGCTTACCAGTAGAACAGGATGTGACGACTAGATACCTCATTTGGTCAGCAGAGACTTTGGTGAGTACAAGCAGGAATCGAACCGCTGATGGAGCGTCAGCCTTAGAGCAAACATGACGAAAGATGGTCAGGTTTGATCACACTTTAGTCACAGACTACCTAAATTTAACTATACACAACTTGTCGTGTCATCACATAGTTTATAGGCTACTTGGAAGTTCGCTGCATCGATCGTCATCTAAGAATACAGACAGCGTCTAACAAGACTAGCAATACGACAATGTCATGACGTGACCACGAATTGGAAGTCTCTCAGCTTCTTCAGCGGTAAATGTTACTTACTGGACTAAGGATCTGCAAGTTGGCCGCGTCGCTGGTTAAAAAACAATACTCGATATATCAGATAATTGTGACTACCGGTGTTACTGTCCCCATATGGTTGCTGATTATGGTTAATGAACCCATTTTTCTTGCATTCAGTTTTCTCATATTTATTCTCGATCGTTCTTGTGAACAAAGAAAATTGAGGCTGTGTGTGTGGTAAACTGTAGCTCAAATTAATATTACAGATGTATCTAGAGTATACATGTCAACAACGTTTTAGCAATAACTCGGCGTAACTATCACCGCTTGACTGCAATTCAGCGCGAAACAGGAAGCAAGCAGTAACTCATGGAAGACTGTTGTTACAAGGCACAAAAGCGAACCATTTCGCTTTTTCTAACTTAGAATAAGCGATTTCATAAATATTGACATCATCAGGTGTTCGTTCCGTTGTAAAACTTTTTCTGTCGAAAGTAATGGTTCGTCCAAAAACTCTACCGTCATCCCAGGAGCAGCACAGCTAGTGTCTTCATACACCATCAAGAGGCACCAACATTTCAAACCCGCTGCTAGTTCGCAACTGGGTCAAGCTTTTCGAACAGTTTGGAAACAACCGATACTTATGTTAATTGATGTCGTTTCGGTTCCGACTCGGAGGTTTTGCTGGAACGCGTTAACTAGGTACACATTTCGGGATTTGTAAAGACTTTCGTGCAGTCCAGGTTTTATTCGAGCACATGGATTGAGCATTTGACCTACTGAACAACGTATTATCAGCTTGGAGAGTCATCCATTTTGAAGAAGGTTTGATTTATGCTATAGGTAGTCCCCGACCATCGTCCTCATATTTTGATCTACAACCTGTTGTCTTCAGAGTAACGTGTTGATTCACGTTTTGTTACCTATCAACTCTCCAAAAGTTGTAACTAGCTCACCTGATCTGAAGAAACCTCTACGTCAAGAGTGAAACGGTACTAATAAACACAATTACCGATAAGTTGCCAACTGTTCCGAAATCATTCATTCTCAACCGGTCACAAGCGTATCCAGACTGATCACACTCACCATACCACTGATAACCTACAAGTACATTATGAAAGACTGGCATGTCTTGAGGTAATCTACTTGCTAATAAATTTCAATCGTGATGCATCGACCGTACCCTTGTTGTAAAGGTTTCAACGTGTACTGTGCCACATTAGTCAAAAAGATAACAAACGCTATACCTTACCGCATTTCTCATGTTGTTCTGGGTGATACCAACCATAAACCAGTGCATTGAAGAGTGCAGATTTCCTTAGCCACCACCATTACCTTGCTATAAATTTGCAGGACAGCCGGATAATATTGTGGCAGTGTACCGACCAACACGATGCTCCATAACTTATAAATGAAGATACGTGGACAGAATATAAACCAACGGATTTGCTAAAACACATTGGATCTCATCGGACTCACAGTAGCTCAGTAGTAACGATGTCGTGGCCGACTCCACATATAAGCAACTATGAGGTTAGGAGGCCGATGTTTAATAGTGTATCAAATGAGTCCTTTTGTACAGTCTTTAAGTATGCACAGAGATAGCTGATTAGAACACGTACTAAGGATGCCAACTAGTCTTCTGTCAAGTTCGGCACTTTTGCCGATTCCGTGACAGGCTGGCGTAAGGTACAAGATCGACAGAAAGAAAATCATTACCACAGGGTTAAGCTCTGTAGATCGGGTTCGTTTCTGGAACGAGGACCTTCTCGATTCACAGAGTGGGTGGCTGCGGACCAGGTGAGATAACGACTATTTCCGACTGAGATGTCCGTGTAGTAATTAATTGTGCACAACAGTAAAAGTCTTGAAGAAACTGTCTTACTGATGACACCTTAACTTCATCTCCAGCCTGGCCCTCTGTTTGTAAGGTAGAAGCTTCTTAGTTTCGACTGTTTAAATTCAAACTAAATTAGTCCTAGCAGTTAGGTTCTCATTGTTCCCTTTTTTTTTCTTCGAGCTAAGGCTTGTTTCTCCTTTGTGTAGTGGTCAAGTGTCAGCGTCAATAACTAATGTATTGCTGTCTTCGGTGACAATGGTGATCCCATAGTTGTTAATCCGACCCCTGTTTGTCTCAATAATTCCCGTCTATATTTAAGCAGCCTGGCGGCCTCTGAGTCACGCCTGGCTCAATAGGTTACACAGTGTCATATACATTGTGAGTTGAAGGCTGTAAACTCGTCTCTTTGTTCCAGTGACCTCATTAACTTGTTCTGTCTAGTTGGAATATGCAACTTCTTGTAACCAATCTCGATAGGAAATTCTTGTTAGCTTTGTTGGTATTACATTTTATTCGTGTTCAAGTGCAACCAAAAGCCTTACCTGTTGGTCCCACCCAGTTAGCTAGCAGTCATCAACTACTTACTTTGTCAAAGAATGTTGTATCCGTTTAGTAGTGAAAAATTTCAACCAGCTCTATTCACGATACACACTTTGGTCGCAGGTTTCGTCTAAACTATTATCAACTTGTTAAAAACTGGGTCCTGTTCGATTTTGCCAAACTCACATCACCCTCGCATTGTTTGTTGTGACCCCAACATGTTCCACTGCGAACCAACATGCTTATAACCAGTAGGGCTGAATCAAATTTTCCATCTATCATCGGTTCGTTTGACCATAACTATAATGTTTTGTTTGTTCTGAAGTGGCCCGCGTCTGGTTGGACTGCGTAATGGTCGTCGTAATGCAGCTGGGAGTCGGAGTGCAGGAGTACAAAGAGATCGAAAACATCCAGTGGAAGTAAGTATGGACTCACTGTTTCTAGTGATTGGCATATTACGTTCCGTTTGAATCTAGATATGTTAACCCTATGTGCACTGAATTGCATACTAGAACCTTTTGCGGACATTCAACCGCATACAAACATTATGTACGGATTCCAATTGTTAATGTACGAAGATTTTCCGCTTGGAAACAAGCACGTTAAAGTGAACATAATTTATTGGTATACGTTTTATTAAACACCATACAGGTGGGTGGTTGGTATTGTGACGAACTTGTAGTAACAACCACTGAAACCGTTTTTCACAGCTGCACGCTGAATGTGATTAGTGATTAAGTTTAACAGTCAACGTAATTTAGGTTGGTTCGGTAACGTTGTCATCTTTCTTATTCTCAATTGTTTGCCCTGTTTACAATTTCGTTCATATCTTGTGGACAAGTCGAGACACAATCAGAGATCCTTGGTCGCTAGAACTTTACATTGTGAGTTTAACCTTTTTTTAATATCAGGATCGCACTTCCCACAAACCAAGGTGCTGTCCCATGCGAATTGACACGTATTTCAAAACACATGATTACAAGTTCCTTCCTGGTTGATTTTTAATGTGACAACCGAACGATTCCTATTTTGCACCAATTACTGTTCGTTCCTCAGATTGGTAGCACACGCAGATATTGATCTGAAATTCTCGGTTGTAATATTGGCGAGCTATCTCGACTACAACTAGAATGATTCTATCAGTTGATCTTGCTGGATACGATATTATTCTGCAATGACAATTCAAATTGACTCAAGTAGATAAACGTCCCGTTCAATCCTTTCGCTATGATCTGGCTATTTTATACACTCCCGATTTTCAGCGCGCACTGTTAACCGGATTTTTCAGCATCGGACAGTTTAGGAGTTTTTCTAATGAATTGTTTAACTTTTCCACTTTTACCTAGAAACTGCAACAACGACAGCTGAACCCGCTCAGCTATTTCGAGGTTTGTGTATGACATCACATGACCTATCGCTTTTGATTTCTGGCTTTGCTTATATGCTTGTACGTCTCTGTGTGTGATTCCGCTCATAAGCTCATCAACTGAGCTGATCGGTTTGTTGTTCAATGTGCTCATATCCGCTTAAACAATACACTAATCACGTAATACACAATGCATAAATACAGACTGGGTGGACACAATTTGCCATGCCAAAAGTTTGCAACACAATGACAACTCTCTTTGGGGGTACGGATTATATAACATGTTTTTTCTATTACAGATACTTGAAGAGCAAAGCCGATGCGCTGGTTGGGGAATACCTAGTTTTACGGTGCTTCCGGCGGAATTTGTGGACAATATATCTGGTAGCAAATTTCAGCTATATATCGGACAGGTAAGTAGAAAGTAGTTCCAGACACCTTTTTCGGAGTGCACTGTATTACATACACCGGTTCACAAAATTAAGAATACGCTATTGAATGAATTTGGTCTGGGTCTTGTTAAGACTTGTCGTTGTTCTCTTGCTGATGACGCCTTACCTTCACTTACAGCTCAGTCGTTTGCAAGGTATAGGCGCCTTGATGTTGTATGCTTGAATGTAGACGTAGCTATTTTTGGTGATCAGATCCCCTCCCCTCTCCCTTTTTTCTTCTCTCTTCCTAAACAGAGTTTGTTTCTTCTTCTTCATGGTTGTGTGGCAGTTAAGCATCAGTGTGAATCACTGATGTTTTGATGTTTATAATAATGATGATGTTGTTGTTACGTATTTACCTGCGTTGGGATAGTTATTCCTTTCAGGCTCTACCATCACAAAGTGGTCGCTGTCTTATGATCTACATGGCTACATGTAAGAAAAGTATTGTCTGGTCGCCAAATCAAGACAGGAACACTGGTAGCTACGAGAGCTGGAACCCAAAACTGTGTAATTGGTAGCTGGTTGAGTTAATACCAAACTGCCAAGTCGAAGTGCAACTATTTGACAGGTTCTTCTGAAACTTCGACTTTATACAGATAACTCATCCATTCTTGTTTGTAATAACGAACGGTGTGATGTTAGAACTCGTTTGGTTTCAGAAACCGCAACCGCTCCTGCTGGCTGGACATAAACAAACTGACAATGGGCAGCCCACATATCATCGTCATCACTGCTATTATCACGGCCATCATCAAGGGCAACAGCAGCAGAGGCACATTAGCGTCTTACACTGATGCTTAACTCAAAATCATGTATACTTAAAATCTTGTAACCAATATTAGTGTGCCCACACCTTGCAGATAAAGTACCCAATCTGTAGGTGAAAATATGACATCTGCTACACCGGTTCTTCGTGATTTTCACTACCCCGCTTCAGTAAATTTAAATCACATAACAGCGAATACCTGTTGATGCAAAATATAGAAAATTACCTTCCATTTGTATTTTCGGTTTGTCAATATAAATTGATAAACCATATTTTGACCTTGTGATAATTTACAAGGTAATTCATCTATTCTTTCTAGGGCAGGCAGGCGTTTTCTTCTTTGCAAAGAACATTTCATCCCGTAAAGGCCAGTCGGCGCACAGATGACATAGTAAACAGGACAACCTTACATAATCAGAAAGCCCAAAACAAAGTCGTAAGATCATAATTGATACTGAGGTCTTTTCAAAACTATTCATAAAATAATAAAGTGCCATAGACTTTGTAACTGCAGGTATTTCATCATACGACTCTAGCTTGCAACACATAAAGGTATTCACAATTATTATACAGTGACAAGGAATCGTCCTTTCACGTAAACAGTAATATCTGTATGCCACTCATAATAACAGATAAGAAGAAAACAACCGATCGGAGTTTAACCATCCACCATTCGCTGTTGTGTATCAGTATGATTACGCATCGACTGAGCTGCTGCCAGGCTGTCCTTTATAAGCTGCCCTTGATAGCATTCAAGTAACGATTGGGAGAGCCTAGTAAATCTATCATTACAAGACACCTATTGGATTGGCTTAGAGCAATGGCAGGGTGAAAAAAAAACTCTATTTTGGAGTACGCCAATCATTTAGTTGGTGCTCGAAGAAGCTACAAAGAATTGATTAACCGTGGCTTGTTCGTTTCCGCTTTCCAGCATACGAGCCTTTAATTCATATTGCAAATGCACTGTTTGGGGCGTTAGTTGCAGACGCACAGATTTCACACCAAAATCTTTAACATTTTTCACGCATTCCCATTTACAAAAAAGGTCGCGTCCTCAGTGTTTCTCAAACATCCCAGCGACCATCCGATAGGCTTAGTTTAGGAAATGTTCGAGGGACAGAATCAGCGCTAGATGAACTTTCCATTGGATTATTTAGTCGAGCGTGAATCATACTTTGGCTTGCGTATGGTTTATTCTCAAAAGAACTTACGTATAATAATAATATGTCCAGTATAAAACTAAGTTCGGTTAGGTCCAAAATGCTGACCGTACATTTTCTTCCGGTTCAGGACCGAGTTCATTTTAAGCCCCAAAAGTGTTTTGTTCTCCAATAGAAGTAGGGAAAACCAAACACTTCCGTGCATCACAAAAGCGTTCGCTCAACGAGACTGCTTTATCTTAGATGTTTCTTCCTAGGCGAGAACTGCACTGTATTTTGGAATGAATAGGATATACCAGATCAGAGCCCACATCTGAATAACTCAATCATACGCGTTAGCGACCATGAAAACCACTGAATTAAACTGCGATTTAAGTGGAAAGCTATCACATTCCTTGAATTCATGCTAGGTCGCACAAGGTAATTTAAAACTTTGGAATATGATTACGGTTGTGGTTCGTGGGTGCTAAATGTACTGTCCAGAAGGGACGAAAAGTCGCAATAACCACATTTTTATTTGGTTCTCGTATTGTAAAGTACGGTCCTGTCAGACAGCTAGACGTATGACAATTATCTGAGCAACCACTAGTTGTATAACTAACAACTGAACATTGATTACACAAAGAACTTGTAGACAGTTCACCCGACTCTCCACTACCTTGGCTTTATTATGTTACGTGAATAATAACATTATTGAACTCTCATACAGTTAGCATATTAAACGTCGCAGTGAAACGGGAGTGCACATCGGTTTTTGGCTCGATTGTGTTGCTTTATATCTCTCGGTCAGCTGTTCGATATCACTAAATCACAAGCGCTTTGACTATTGATTTCGACTGCAACTTCCATAGATCAGCCTAATCCATGCTGTGTTTCAAATCACTGTGTTTTTACTGCCTAACCAAGGTTTAGCTTCAGTTAGAACAAACAGGTCTCATTTTGGTTACTCCGATTTATAGATTACTTTGAACAAATACTGTAGCCTGTTCGTCAAGCGGTCATTGCAACCGTCTGTGTTCTCAAAGTGTATTTCTGACTATTACATCATGTTTGTCGCGACGCTGTTTACGTACGTTACTACGGCAAGCTGTCGGCTTGACAACAAATGGGTCATACACTGGCGCTCGCCACAGGTCACTTTCTACCGTGCTGTTTTGGCAACTGTGACGAGATTGGCCGAGCGTGTATTTGTTACATATCAATAAACACCACATCAGTGCGTGCTGATAACAGTGGTTTCGGACAATAGTTCACATGCGACCTCAGTGATTAGCATAGAGCTATGCGGTGAACTAACGTATGTAGTTGGGTTTACCAGAAAGTCTAAACAATGATAATGTTTGTGGTTCTGTCGATAACCGGCAAGAGTTGGTGGTATTGGAGTAGGTGAGACAGGTTTACGCTTGTTTACAGAATGTCATCGTTGTCCGACTCATTCACGAGTGTTTGCAATCCAAACTGCACACGATGGTCTCGTGGATCGATCTGTCTTGTAGAGTCCGCCTAATGTCAAAATGTCTCATACGCAGAATTGTGCAAAACGGACTGATACTGAATATTGTCAGTATTATCGACAGAATTGTACGCACCTGTCCTGTAGCCCAGGAAAGATCATAATCTACAGATAAAGGAAGAAGTAAAAAAGTTAATTTATGATTAAATCCAAACAACTAGCACTAACCTTGTGAACAGGAAAGCAACCTGTAAGTGGAATTATCTCGACGCCCACGCACTAACTTCTTCATACCTTTTCGTGTCTCATCTCGTGAATAGTTCCTTATCCATAAACAATCACATACTCGCACAAGTTACGCCATTGTACTCAGTAACAGCCACATCTACCCACTGTCACCAGCTAAGTGGTCACGTGGGTCATGAGACCCTAGCTCGTTAGACGAATACACGTTGTGAAGATTAGTATACTACTCATCAGCAATATACTACAATCAACTTACCCCCTAATACAGCACACATCACTTTATTAGTTACTGGTTTGGAAATTACCAGAAGTAATTAATTCATACCCCGTAATAGTGCCACCTCGTTATATGTCAAGCACATGGTGTAAAAACGGTCAAATACGTAAAAACCAACAGTAACATCACTAGGTAGCTCTGTGCAAACTTTGTGCAAACTACGAACTTGTTCGACAGGTGGTCCAACAAAAACGGGTCACTCGCAAATGTTGGACGAGAAATTTCCCGTATCTTCTGGGCCGTTCAAGCGCAGTATGTATGAGTTGGCCAGTTGAACACATACGTTGTAGCAACAGACAAAGAGTTGCACATAAAATCATAAGTGAACTGACTGAATGTTTGTCAATGGGTGTTGAGTATTGACTGGAATAGATCAGCGATGAAACCAGCTTAATCTGTAGCGTGTTTCCTGACAGAGCGCAAAAATTAGTGGGTAGGAGTAAAATGATGGAAAATTCAGGGGAGTTATTAATAGTAGCCATGTGTTGCAACTAACTGGAGGAGTTTCTAAACAAGTTTGTCGGTGACAAACAATTTCACAATTTCAGTTGCATAGTGTTACAATAAGTAGTGCTGGATAACCTCACGATACTCCAGAGGATGACTAGCGGTAATCAATAGCACCGTTCGTCATGCTGAGCGAAATTTCCCTTTGTTAACAACAGATGTTGTGAGTATAGGGCAAGAGTGCACCAACATCAGACTAGTCTTCCTAACCCCGAATACCATTGCAAGGTTGTGGTTACTCGAGCGTGAAATTATCAGCGCCTTCAAAGTGAGATACTGCAAACATCTTCTCAGAAGTGTTCCACTGGCAGCTGACACGAACTCCTCGGCCACAATATTAGCCGACAGCATAATTATCATAGACGCGTACTACTCAGTATGAGAGACTGTAAATATGCTGATCTGTACAATGCTGTGCAAGCCGCGGAGTTCAAGTTTGCGCTGTACTCTGCGTAAGATGATGGTCATGTCACAATAGCTGACTTACTTAGAACTCCGTACTTCGAATCATAAAACGACGTGAAATCAAAAGAGTTCGTAAACACTGACGATGTTACAGTGTCTGACGAGGACTTGTCAGGTAGCTGGGCTTCTCTCATCCCCCACCAACCAGTTAATGCAACCGCCCAGAAGAAGTAGAAGGATAGTATTCACTTGCACTTGAAAAGTCAAACTAAATCATATGGGCTGCCTAAAAAAGAAGCCTTAGAGAAACACTTCCGTATATGCAGTTGTAAACGGATATACTGGGGAACGTTAGTTATTTAGCGCGGACTTTAGATTGAAAATAGCAAAGGCCTACCATCAAAAATAGTAAATGTAAGTAAACAACACTGAAATTTATTTTCACTTTATTTACGTATGTCAGCTTGTAGCAACGGCCTTTCTTATATATGTATGTCATACATCTAGCAAATAACACTCCAATGCGCAGTACAGACTTTTGTGCAGTTTGGAATTACAATCTGAAAGGCGTACTTTAGAAGCTGCATAATACATTGACCAACTCTCTCTCATCCAATGGTTCCTTTCAACCGAAGCTCTCAATTAGTTTTACTGCTGAAGTCCCACTGTTGTAGCTACTTTCAGTTCTCTTCACCGAATCGGTTGTGACATCGATCAAATAGGTGGTGTGTCAGACGAGTAGCTGGCATCTTACGTATGTGACCAAATCCACTGAGTTTATGCATCATTAAGCCCTGATCGAATGAAATCACCTCATTATCCCTCACCCGTGTGGCTGTTGACAGCTTCTTCTATTCTCAACGTCCGTAGTTCTCAGCTTACGAACGACAGTGTTCTTGCACTCACACTAGGTACGCGCCCTTTAAGCAGCAAAAAGCTGCATCACTTTATATGGAATTGACACCTTTTGGTGAAGACCGTTTTGATGTTGGAAATAAGGGTTTATACCCTCGTCGTTAATGACGCAACCTTCGTAGTGTGCTTATTATTCTGCAGTCTTCATAATTTAATTACCCAAGGTTGAAGCTACACACTTGCTGTCGTTGTGTAGAAGTATTTTTCACCTCAAAGCCAAAATACAATATTGTCTACTCTCACTTCTGCTTCCTGAAAACTGTCAAACAACTTCACCTTCTGATCAGCGTAGTCAAAATTCTTTTTTTTTCACCAAGCACGGGTACAAGTAGGTAATCCGTGAATACTGGAGACGGCCCACCATCGGTTCATCTATGGCAACGGGACGACCTCGGCACATGCAGTTCCTGAGATCGGGTGTGCTAGATTGTTCTTCGTAAAGTAGAGCCTAAGATGGAGTACGAGAGAGCGATAATAATAAGTACGCTTGCCTGTTCTGTACATCTCCGAGATTCAGTAACTCCGAACGTATATGTATATCCACTGAATTGAACGCACTTTTGTGATCAAGACAGATAATGATTGTTAGCAAGAGGCACATGTGCCATCACACCGGGACGTGTTCACAAACCACTGCTCGGCCGATGCGGTAATCTGTGTGAAGGCATTTGTCGACCTAAACCTTTACGCTACATAAAATCGCATTCTGTTCCTAGGTGGTGTCTTAGGGATGTAGTCAAAGTAGACCTCAATGTTTTTCTCTGGTCATTAGCGTAGCCTATTCCTTGCACCTCATTCGTTTGCATATAACCTGGAGCTTCACTGGGCCGACCATGACTCTCAACATTTTTGTGCCCTGTATTTTGTTCTTCAGGTAATATTACCTAACTTGAGATTGCAATTTCAAACTCCGCGTTACTATGCCACACCAGAAGAGGCGAAAATCGGAGCATGTGAAACAGCCATTTTGCATTTACAATACAACCAACCAATATCACCTGACGGTAAGATCATGGCATGTTTTGAGCGAGTTCGTTTGTCCTCCGATTCCGCCTATCAGACTCATCAATAGTAACGGGGTTAAACTTGAAAAGGAAACTCTGTCATAAGTTTGACAGCCAGTGAGAATGTAACTTGTCAGTCTCCTTTTTTTAGTCCCTCAGACTATGACCAATTGGTTGATGGGTATTTACGGGATCTGCTCAATGCTGAACAGTATATCAGTATGACTTCTATGGAGTAGCTCATGCATGTAGACTGTTCGTCAGTCGATTAGGAACGGCGCTGCGTTTATGAATTTAGTCTGTGACCCATCAAGATTTGCTAACCACTGTAGAAATTGGATATATAGAAAGTGGCATATACCATTGTTAGAAAGCTTTCACCTAGCTTGGATATACAAACGATTTTGTTATATATTGAACCATACTCACACTAGATCGTAGCTTTTGCATTCGGATGAACATTTCCAGCCAGCCACTTCCGAAATGAAGCACAGTGCCTAGGGTTCTCTCTTGTTAATAGCCAACAGTAGCATATAACCTTAGCATGTCAGAATTTCGATCAACATTCTCATGAAGTGACCTTGTTGGCTACTGTGTGTGGCTCGCCCCACATTAGACACGACCGAATTATCATACACAGATGCTCAGCAACATTCGGTTTTGAGTAAGTCTCAGGTTGGCCTAGCTTGTTAAAGGGAGACAACGATGTTCGTGCTACATTGGATCGATAACTCCGCAATCAGGACTTCACGGTCACCGGTACTGTTCGTACACTATTTTGAGTCCTTGTAGCTATAACCAGTACAAACTGTTAATCCGGGATGAGGGCGTGAACAAGTCACACATGAAAAATTTATTGCGCTTATGAGGAATAGTTTTGGCATTAATGATCAAGTGAGGGACAGATCATACTTTCAAGTGCTAATCAGTTTTCGACAGACAATGAAGACTTCCATTCAGCTTGTTGCCCAATACCTTGTTTTTGTTCGTTTTGTCACAATGTCCGTAACTCATTATAGTTCGACAATATATTTTGAAGCTTCAGAAGTCGTCCGACTGGTGATTTTACTGAGCCTGTTCCACAGTGTGAACCACTGATGTATTGCTGTCTATGATGATGATGATGTTCCACAGCGACATCCGTCTACCTCCGGCATTCAGCTCATGGTCGACGCGAAGGTATGCCCTTTTGATAGGCTCTAATCAAAAGGAAAAAACAACTACATTTGCGTGTGAAAACTTTGATCAAAATGCTAGCGGTGTTCGGTTAATACCACTCGAACCATCCGGCCACTTATCAGTAATGACAGTTAAATTTATCCCCGATTACTCATAAGTTATTATGACATTTTAATACTTTGTTGATCGGAACGGACAGGTTTCCCCTGTCAGAATACAAAGAGGTTATAGATATCCTTGTTTACTCAAAACCTAGCATTTTAGCACGATTGTCCTTGCTTGCACCTACCGGTTGAATATGACCAGACAGTGCTTCGAATCAGCAACTATCATATTACATACTGAACTTCTGTCCCATGAACAACACAAACCCTTTAATGTAGTATTTGATCTATCGATTGTTTTTGTTTCTAGTAAAATAAGTTCTATTTTTAATGCATTGTATGTCAATGAAGGTCGTGTGTGCATTGCAATTTTAATTGTTTTATCACGTCGGAAAAATGGCATGCCGTGTG
>JTDE01001423.1:17098-37452 GCA_014338405.1 Paragonimus skrjabini miyazakii | reverse complement strand
GGAGTGGAATACCATCTCTGTGTCGTTCATCGACAAACGCATCGATTCCAGTTCGATCATCGCAGTCGTGTCGCCAGTACTGACTGATCACGTGGTTGACTGTATCCATCTAATTAACCGGGTGCAACCAAAAGTCGAAACAAGTCATTGATTGATTGTGTTTGTTTAATACCAGCCCTCAGTCCTAGAACAAACTGATGTTAACAACTAAGGGTTAAAAAACGAAACGCAAACTTACTGCGCACCCTCCGATCCGGACAATTAGTTACAAAACCATGTTCCAAATCATGCACAGCGCGTTTATACATATGCTTCCATGGGTACACAGGTGTATGTGATTTCTGTGCGGTTAGCACGCGGTTACGCGTCCGTATATGCAACCTACGTCCACAAGATCGATATCATTGTGCGAAGTTCGAATGACCCCTAATACACCATTTGTGGTGGTTCTCTAGGTTAGGTGACTAGTCGATTGCAAATTCGATACATACAATCGATGCGCCTCTAGTGAACCACCGGACGAATACACCTCGCTGTTGACAGGCCATCATTTCTGACTTGGACACGTCTTGAAGACCTGTTGTACAGATTTCAAAGTGGCCTTCTCCTTCTGACCTCCTGTGTCGCTGTGATAATTGTTGTGGACACCAATGCAAGCAAATTGCATAAACCAGGTTTCTCATTCAGCTAACACATTTTGTGGCACGGATGGAGCAAGTTAAATGCCGACTTACTCAAAACATTGGGCACACAAAAAATTTCTTTCAAAAACTGGGTGGATTAGTAAACATCAGAGTCAAGCTGGAATTGAATTTGCGTATGGAAGTATGTCAACAAAAAATAGCCTTGGCTAACTCAGTTTGTACTGTAACAATGGTTAATCAAAGCTGCCTAAAAAGCATATACGGATCCGCCCGCCTCAATAACATGAACGAGGGTTTCCGGACTGAAACCAAGCATACTGACAAATGTATTCCAGATCGGACCGCTTATAATCCGCCTTATGTTGTGTTGTGTGATTGAAGTTATCGCAATGGAAAAACCGGGTTCACCAATTCACTACACTTTGCATTAAATCACAGTGAGTAAAATGAACGCGTCCAGTCTAACATGTAAGTACACTAGACAAACGAACACTTTGTAGCGAATCACTGAATGAATCCATTCGGTTAACTCTACCATCGAATGGAAGGCATCAGGAACTCTGTGGTTAAAAACCATATGTGAAAGACCTATCTTGCCTGCAGTTTCATACGATAGCGGGAGTTATGGAAGACATTTGACTTGTTTATCAGTGCTTCAAGTACTGAGGAGTAGTTGGGATTGCATTGACCCAAATTGAAAATCTCACATGTTCGGCCGTGAATTTTCCATTCAGGTCGGTTCTTACTCACAAGTGAACATGATTTAACACTTAAATGTGGTACTTCCATTGTATCAAACTGGAGGTCATTGAAGAGTTTGTCTACTCGTTTGCCTGACAAGTAGAAGAATCGAGGTCTAAATAACAGTTGTGACAATGATATGCATTACTGATGAGCTCTAACGGGTTAGAAGTTCAAGTCTAGCAGTTTTGAATGCGACTTGTAAAAAATTTTATCAGAATGTAAAAGATGTGAACAAATGTGAACAATGTCCAATTTATCTTGATAAAGTCACCAACTGCCGATCAGTAACAAGGAGTGTTTTGGGAAAGATGTGACAGCCGTGTAATTTTTTTGAAGAGCATGTCTCCTGCAACCAATGAAGTGGGCAATGCAACTGCCGGCTTCCAGTTCTGTCGGAGCGAAGGATATTCTTCGAAGTCTAGTCTACACGTAAGACCAATCCCAACAAAGGAGTAGTGATGAAATTCCTGAAGGAAATGAGTAATGCACCAGCGAATGAAAAGCTGAACAGAAGGATGTACATTGGATATGCTTATCGCACAATTCAGTCGTGTGATCAGTTCAGTATGCACGGATTACGTGGTAAAAATTCTCTCTCCTAACCCAACACAGATTCTCAGCACCACGAAAATAATAGCCACATTATGTGCAACCTATGTGCCTGAAGTTGGATCAGGCAAGCTGGCGGGTTGGCGATCAGTTTATGTGCTATGGCAGCTGGCCATGCGGTCGTGACGATAATAGATTAGTTGTGACACACCATTAAAGCTTTGAGATATGAGGAATTCAGATTGCAAAAGGTAAACAAAAAATTGACTAGGAGTGCGGCAAATAGTTTGAGAAATATAGGGATCAACAACAGACTCTCGAAAATAGACCTCCGTAAAATACAGTTCATTTGAAGCGACTGCTCCTATTGAATACGTCGCTGAATTCACTTGCTTCAGAAATGGCATTGCATACGCTGTGACTGTTTTTGAATTTTGCACACTATGACAACATTTACTTCACAAAGTTCAGCGCCTTTGAATTTTACGTTCTGTATTGTCCAGTTCTTCACATCCGAATGCCTTCCCAGAGCAACTTGTGCTTATTTATGGCAAACAACTGATACTGACTACCTAATTACTCATGTACATGATTCACCTTTGATCAAACGAGTGACTTTCAATGTGGTTTCCACCTAGGGATATCGCTACCCGGCGCGGACTATTAACTCCAAACAATGAGTCGTGCGACCAGTGTTTACTGAGACCAACGCAGTTGCGGGGCCCCAAGATAGACTTGGCTAAATAGACATTTCAGCCAAGTGTTCAGCCAATAATAACGTCAATTTCCTTTCTTAGATTTTGACGCTTTCTCAGAGAGGGCTGATCTATGTGTATTTTGAATGTCACGCAATTTCGTGTTCCATAACATGTCTAATATTTGACTAACAACTTGGATGTCAAGCCACCAGCAAATGACAAACAGAATTTAGGCTTTGCAACAGGATAGCAGTCAGTATCGGAAAACAATAGCTGAGTGCCAATATATACAGCCGAAATTTTGTAAGCGCGCGACTTTTCATTACACTTACAGGTTGACAATTTCTGGGCCAGGGTGTAATGCAGCGCAATGAAATGCGGAGTGAATTAATATGCAATAATAACGGTCTCTTACACGAGCGGAACCCGAATACAGCGGTCCTATTCGAAAAAGGCTGACCCCAGCTTTTGGGAAGACCACAGCTGCAATCAACTGTTATTTCCAATTTATATGATCTAGTCCCCTACCGCTCATCAATAATAAAGGTGACTGAACATGACTACTGTATAAATACCAGTAGTGTGTGTAATAATTTTGGTTAAAATAAGTTGAAAATTACCCACGATTAATTGCAGATAGCAATTCACCGTTGACTTTTCAGCCAGCCGCTTTCGAGCAAAAGCGCTGTACCCTGGGTTCGTTCCCGTTAAAGTTCGTCAATAGTACATATCGTTGTATATCTTTGAATTCCTCCCCAATCTTCTATAAGGCAACCACGTTTAGCACTGCCCATTGACTTCACACTGGGCAAGGTAGAATTATTATTTACAAACGTTCCATCATGTTCGCTCGTGAATGATGCTCAGACTGTTAGATTATGTCGGTTGAAAGCAGAGAAACTGTCTTAGTAATTCTGCAGGACGACCCTATAACAGCGGAAGGTAGTTCAGATAGCTAGATAATTGTCCAATTCGCACGTTCGCTTGCCACTAACGCACTCGCGTTTATGAACCGGAACGATACATCAGGGTTTCCATTTAAAAGTCGTGTGTACTTTTGTCTGGTTTCGTGCGTTTAACCGACGCCACCTGTCGTGAATTTTCGTCTGTTATTTCTCGCTTGTTGGCCCGACTTCGTTGAGTGCTGACTTATTCGATCGCTCGTCCTGTCAGCCATACATCGCCTATGGGCTTTGATCATATCTCACCACCGCATCAAGGCATTCTACTGAGTGTTGATGTACTCATGTCTTCCACCTTACGTTTAGGAAATATTTTCCAATCGAAGTCACGAAAGTCAGCAAAGTTGACGAACGAGGCTTTATTTATTGGTTAATATGAAGTGCACTACATTCGCAACTGAATGCAGCTTTTTCAGCCCCACAGACCTTGCAACCACTCTTGACCCAAACAAGCTCTCTATTTGAGTTTTACTCTTGATGCATCTCATTAGTAGTATTTATCCTTGTCAGAGTTAACGCCACGCTTGGTTTACATTTTTGAAAGTCAGTGTTTCTAGTGTGCTAAACCCGGTTTTTCGACTTTCAACTCAAGCGCCAATTCTAGAACAGTTCATTATACTGTTCATTCTAAAACGTCATTGGTTTTCAAATTAAAACAAGCACAAATTGGCGAAACAGTGGGAAGATTCCTATGTCAACATCCATGTGGCAAGGCAGCGCTTTTCGACATACACTTCATCCACACGCACTCCTCACAGCTCATCAAATCGGAGCTACTCCCTGGTAATAAATAATTGATTTGAAGTTGTTAGACTGTCGCATTTTACCTAGAACTCAAGCTGCTATAGCTTAGGCATTAACTTTCTTGTCCGGCGAACTTTCCTTGTATGAGTAAACGCGCCTTCTAGTTTATGCCTTAGGGTAGATACTTGTCAGAATAGACAGTCATGCGTCTGCAACACTCCAGCAGTGATTCCAGTAAGAAAGTTCAAAAAATAATCTACCAGTATTTCCACTTCACTGTTTTGCATACCGTAGACGTACATTCTGTGACTCATGACACTAAGAGTTTTTAGTGAATACTAGTCAATCTTCAATAACCTTAATTCTAGTGACTCAGACTGTAAGCAATGTGGTGAACTCAAATGTTAGCAAAGCTGCATGCAAACGTTAAACTCCAGCATTTCGAGTCACACGTACCTTCAGTAATTTCAGTTCACGATTAACAAGAGAGTAAAGCGAGCGGGTTAAATTACAGCATTATAATAAACGTCCTGTCAGATTATTTACGACAAGCCTATGATGGCGTCCATTCTAGCGTCAGTACGAACAACACAAAAGTCCTAGTACAACATAGTTCAGTGCGCTCAACCAAATGATTATTGGTTGGCAAACAAATGAATGTGACTAAGCATGCGTTTGAAAGGCAACGAGCGAGGCAATTAGATGACAAGTATCATCGGAGCTGTCGACAGACACCATGACTATCATAGACACAAGTAAAATGGCTGTTGATGTGCGAGCCATACAGGGGGCTGGTATGTAGTCAAATGTTGTTAAATAACGAGAGACCTTTATCATCCACCTCGTGCCATCATGCGCCGTCTATGCGCTCGCGTTTATGAATCAGAATTCCAGTCCACAACGCAACGAGGTTTTTATGTCAGCGTCCTGTCCGTTTTCGTATGGTTCTATCAGTTTGACTGACATCTCCTATCGTGGAGTTCTGTCTGTCATTTCTAATCTGTTGTACTTATCTCGTTGGTTGTGTCCGCAAAAGATGCTTGGCCTGGGGGGATTGTTTGTTGCACGAAATCTATTACAAGGTATGTCAAAACAAAGAACAACGGACGCGAACACTAATTTGCATGGCTGACTTGTATCCGTACCTGTTGGGCGGCAATGCATCATCATATGCCTTAATGGTGTGGCCTGAATAGTACATATACACATTTCCAATAGTCGCTTTTAATCCTTCTTCTTCCTGGCGCAAAGACCTTCCTTATAGTTCCCAGGCTTACGAATCGTGTTACACTCACAAAGGAAGGTGCATATTATATGACACGCTCGGTGATAACTCATTCGGTCTCCCTTGTTGTCCTTGATCTACGCGCCGTGGACTTTGATCATACTGCACAACCGCTTTGAGATCTTCTGCTGTATCGGAATTGTCGCATACTGAGCTACCCAATCGAGAAGAATCAGAACAGGAATCTCAGCGGCACTAAGAAGTCTCAATTTATTGGAAAAACTGCACACTTTTATAGAGGAACAACAGTATTTACGACTGCTAGTAAGCGACAGGCTCTCTCACGTTTTGATTGGCCAGTTTGTTGCTGTGTTGTTCCACGACCTTACATCTAGCAACTCGGTTGTTTGAATCAGATATGCATTCAGCAGCAGCTAATCGACGTTTATGATTGGTTGGCGCCAGTTTGACCATAATTCCGTCTGTAACAGCTTGTGCGCGAACACCGATTGGCTGAACCTTCTTCACTCAAGAGACCGTTCCAGTTCAAACTCTTTACAGGAATAATCTAGTTCCCGGCCTTGTCACTTATCATAGGTAACCAGACATGGCAAACAGATGTCGAAGTGAAAAGAACATCTTCATGAGTAGGACACTGCTATCAATCGCTGTTTACATGTTAGACACGAAAAGAACTCACAGAAGAACCAGAGATTAAACATAGAATTACCTAACCATGCTTAACTGTATGGTTCTTAGCAAGTACCAGCAAGGTGCTGACACTATTACTTGTTCCCTTGTAAGCAAAAGAGGAAGTACACTAATATAATCTAATGACAACTATAGAAGACGGGTCTCAAGAACGAACGAACACTCTGTATGTACGTAGCTTGAGTTATCAGTTGCGGGCATCCGTTCGCTCCACAATAGGGGGCAGTAATCAGATATAGGCGCTGGAATTACTCGTTACTGTGTTTTAAGATTAGAAGACAAAATTACTCAATTAGACTTCTGACCTCATACAGTCATGACCACAAGCTTTTTTACGTTCCTTATAAAAATAAAAGATAATGGGACTATGTTAACCTTATATCATGCATAACAAGCTTCAGTATATGTCAACCTTATATTTTAGAGGTCCATTTTATTACCCAAATTTTCTCTCACATATAGGTTATTAAATAAATAGAAATTCACGGAATCTATAAAAACAAACTACATTAATTTCAAATGCTGTTGGTCAATAGCTGCGGAATTAGTGGCTCCACTCCGGGGGTCGGAGTGAACGGATTCACTGTTAGATTGAAGTTCTCACGAGACAGTGCCAACCGGCATGAAACTGCATTAATAGAACTAATCCTCAGCCTGCCGTCAGATTAGATTGCTTGCCTTTTATCGATCACTGTGAACGTTCTTGTTTCTCATAGCGATTGATTAACCTCACCTCTTGATTTAATGATAGTTTTTGCTATTGTTTCATTAACTCTCTTTTTTTGCCAGCGAGTAAACATGTTTTTGATTCAATTGCGCGTATCTGCCGATAATCCTACATCATCTAAGATACGCACAACACGTGGTAGGTATCATACCGCTCAGTGTTATTCCCACTAGGCTGATTGGTTGTCTACTATAAAAGCTCTAGTGGATAATGTTTAGACTGTCATTTAGCGAATATAAGAAAAAGTTGTGTTCGCCTATTACAGCCCAATAAACAGCTATTCACGTCGTTGATCGAGTAAGTTCGAAGATCATCAGTTTCATTACACGGTACTTTATTGTGGATATTGTTCATCCCTACTTGAAGATGCGTCTACGCTCACGCTAGCCGCACAAGTGTTGTTTTTCTAGTAAAAAGTGGTTGGGAACCACGTTTTAATCCGATGACATTCTCGCTTTTACCACATATGTATGATCACCCCAACTGTACGGATGTTTGTTAGCTTACAACCCAAGATTTTACCAAACCTACATAACCACACTCGAATGTATGTGATGACACTGAGTTTCTTATATACAAATAGAAGGGTTGCTTCATATTCTTTTGAAGAAATGCTTTATGATCCCTTTATAAATGTCACATTCTAAAGTATATCTGATTTAAACATATCGTATTGCGCATTTCGGAACGATTTTCGTTCTGGTTCAAACCTTTCGAATGACATGAAACGAATGAATACCTTGATACTGAATTTGGAGGAACAATGAAGCACTTAACTTGCAATAATCCTAGTCACAGGCTTTGGCGAGTAAGTTACACGAAGCTCGTCGCACGTATTGCTCATCTAGTGACATGCTGATTCAATAGCTCATCAGGACTGATAAGCAGATTGAAGTGTGTTTGTCACAAACTGAGCATCAGCCAACTTTTCTCCGAATTTTGTATTTGAATAAACAATGCTGACAGACAAATATATCGTCCCCTTTCCAAAAATGGGTTATGAACTCCGGCTTATCCAACCGAGTGAACAGCGGCTTGGTCTGAAATACACTGAAATGACAATAGGTATCACGATACCAACCTACGTGGATAAGTCGGCGATAAGGTGTGTGTGTTTGCTGCCCCAACAATTACAGTGAACCACGTGAGGTGCAGAAGAAACCACGTTCAATTCGGAAAGATTCCTGTCTGTCCAGCTGTCATTTCATTCTAGCTTCTTTTGAAAGAAGCACTCGGATACAACTGCCAACAAATGTATCAGTTATGTTACTCCGATTGTGTGTAAACATTCTGGCAATCAGGGTTTTCATATGGAAATTAAAAAATGGTTTAAACTGTTTAAATTCTGCGATTCAGTGTCAAGCCCAACTTGTTTCCAGTTAGCCTAGTTCGTTAGGGTTTTCTAAGAATCTTGGATCGATAATACTAAATGATGTCGCATGGATTGCACGCATAGGTTTCAGATGGCCCAAGTGAACGACTGGACAACTTCAAGCGCGTTTGTAGTCTAGTAGATTCCTGCTTGTTGATGCAACCTGTCTTACGCTACAAAAGTCACTATCAGGTGACTGTAGGTTGAGGATAAATAGAACTGAGTACAGAGTTTTGATGCAGTTGTGGTACATGCAAGTCAAAATCATGCACATGGGCATAGAGTTCATCTGGGCCTTGTATCGACCTAAAGCCTGGATCGGATCAGCAATTGCGTGGGTACTTACTTTAGCGCAATTCATGGGCTCAACATAGAGTTCTGGTGGGCATTCCATAGAAACGAGTGACGCAAAACTGATTGCTTATAATAATGTTCATCTGTTATGCAGAGACACCCAGCATACAGCCAAATAAAACTGGTGTTATAAGCTTGCCACACCACTGGGTAATGTGGCATTAAACTCAACTTGTCCTATCCTGTTCACATATAGTCACTAGAACCTGGTAACATCCCCCGCATATTTCGTTGCATTTGTTATGACCGCAAAAGATGTTTGGTCCGGGAATTCGTTTACTGCGCAAACTCCTGTATAGGTCATGTCAAAAATCATACCACAAACGCGTACACTCATTTGCACGTCAGATATGCATTCACATACAACATTGTCATTCGCCTTGGTGGAACTTCTGGCGTAGCGCGTACACACTAGTTCGATAGTTTCTTCTTGTCCCTCGACTTCCTGGCGTTCGCAGCTTGTCCTGTTGTTCCTGAATGTCCCCTGTGGGTAGCATACTACTTTTGAGTAGTATACTACTCACAACGAAACTGCCTGCCATACAACACATTGGATCTAACCTTCTGGTAGTTCATATCACCTATTCTGAAGTACCCGACAAGTGGCGTTATCTTTAATTCAGTTCAGTTCATCCTATTACATCCATTTTTGACCGATAATAATGTAGTGCCAATCATTAAAATTAATCCTTTGGTTGTTTTAACCGTAAATGTTTGTTCTCACCCAGTGCGCTACCTAACTACTATCTGCCTGAATAAAAACACTTCTTTAGTGAACGGATCCCGTTTTGGAGAGCCTTGTTTCCGTACGTTGGGCCTTCTGACCTTTACTGGCCTGTATCTGGTGGTCTGCGCCAATGTAAGTGACCTGCAGCATCCATTCTGTCAGCATTCCACGTACGGGCCTGATCCAGCTAGAAATGTTTGGAGTTCAGTAAATTCCCAAGAGCGGACGTTCGCGCCACAAAGTGAGTCCATTCCTACAGAAAATGACGTAAAATTTACACTACTGACTATGCACCAATAGTAAAATATGAATGAATAATCTACTCGCTGCAACATTAATCGACAGCGTGTTTTGTCTAAGCCTTCGTCCTCGATGCATAAGGAATAACGCAAAATTGACAAATCATGAAATAGACACATTGAAAACAACAGGCCAACTGCCCTGGGCGTGCAAGATTTTGAACTCTGTATTATATTACAGGAGGTTTTTGAAAGGAAAGGAAATTGACTAAAAATTTATCGTCCAGTAAAAGGGTACGTCCGTAAATTTAGAAAAAACCAACGCCACAAGAGTAGGCCTAGATGAAAAATAACTGGATTCCCTTCGATAGTCCGCAGCATTTGAAAGAAGTCGTGCACAAAACCAGCACTACGAGTCATACATTTAACTGAAGATATTCGCTTCTTGTAGCGAAAAGGGGTCCGATAAAGCACAATTTTTATTGTCCAACACGCTAGTTACCATGTCACGCGCGCGCTCGCGTTTATGAGTCAGAATTTCGGTCCACAATACCCTCCGATTTCCGCCCTCACGTCGTGTGCACTTTCGCCCGGTTTATGTGTGTGATCGGCGCCTTCTATCGTGGGAGGGAGGGGTTCCGCCTGCCATTCTTTGTCCATTGGTCCGATTTCGTTGAGCGATGGCGCGTTCGGTCGCTCGTGTTGTCCGCCATCTATCAATTGTGGGCTTTGACCGCATTCCACGACCGTGTCGATATACTGTTCTGAGCGTTGGAATAATCGCGCCTCCGATTTGGTCGTCCATCCTATTTTGCCTGCCAGGTCTCGCCCGTTGGTCCGATCTAGTTGAGTGATGACTCACAAGGTCGCCCACACCATCACCGATCCGCTCGCCGTGGACTTTTGGACGTACCTTCCCCCGCGTTTAGGTATTCTGCCGAGTGTTGGAATACTCGCACCTCCGGCCTGATAATGCACCACATTTTGCATTAGCACACACTGGCACGCACCAATCGGAGTCTAAGTTTAGCACACACGCCCTGGCGAACGACAGCTTAGTAAAACTCAATAGACGATTCATAACCCACTGGCGCTGCAGTGTCCTTGTTTTGTTATATGCAACCTTTTGCCCACACTTTGAGCCGTCCGTCTCCTCCGACTTCGTCTGAACGGTAGTTGATCAGTGGACGTGAGTCGAGTAAGTGTACTGTCAGCCGATCGTTAACTCCAAGCTTGTGTGAATGTTACACAGTAACCAGAATTTCAAGCAAGCTTAATTGCCACCTGCTCTTGTACACAATCAGTGGAGTGATCGTCAAGCCGTTTACTGCATGAGGTCATCAGTTAACTCAGCGTACAATCCACTAACCTGAGATCGTTGTGACAGCAGAAATTAATGCTTTTGACAATGGAGGGACGGTTTCTAATAGTATGTTTTTGTACCGAATCCGTCACTGATGAAGTAAACCAGAGAAACCGATGTATTTAGGTCACTGTGACCTAGAATGAAACGAACACAGTTGAAGATAACACCGGGAGATTGAAATCGAGCTCCAGTTAAACGGTAACATATAGCTGTCCATGGCATTCTATAACTCTGCACTTGAGTAGAAGTATCACGTCCTCGCCATAGCTGTCTGTAACCTTCACTGATTGTTCTAGATTTAAAAATTAGTTTCATTAAGTTGCAAAATTAAATATCTGTTGTGACTTGGAATACGGCCTACGAACGCGTAAACAGACTACGGAATAACGGTTAGTGGAACGGTAGATGACGGAACGATGTTCAACGGTTCTGAACAACGGACTACGAAATATGCTAGAGTAATACGGACCTTCCCGACCAACCCAACCACCTGAGGCTAACGGATGAACACAGAGAAAAGACTGGCCTCCGGACAGAGCTACTTCATGACACTCAATCCGAAGACAACACGGTCACAAACTAGATCACATTTAAAGGGTTTGTGACCAATCAGAAAACAAGGACAGAAGTGGACCAGACAAAGATCCAGACAGTACAGTGATGTCCCAAGTAAAGTACGTGCGTGTGGGCCGGGCGCCAGGATTCTGCACAAAGGTTGAGAACGCACGTGATGAGGGACGTGGCACATGACCGTGCCGACTATGAAGGTCACTACAATCAGTAGTGAGTTAGGCCAGTGCGAAGTCAAATAATACGGTATTTTCGGGGAATTGGGTTCTTCCCCGACAATATCAATACTGGAAGTTTGTATACCCGGACAGTTTATAACAATCCCAAGAAAACCATACAAAGATTGATACCAGGAAATGGTTTCTACATAGCGTTGTGCGTATCACACTCAGAAGTAACCGGAGCAGACTTCTGTCTATGAGGGTATTTCATAGCAATTATTTACATGAACGAATTGGGAACCTTCAAGTGATGGCTCATGCACCTTAATTAGGCCTTCGGTAAAGTGAATTTTGTGATATTGCTCAGAGGGTCTGGAATGCTGCATCTGAGCTTTTTTCCATTGTTAATTGCTTATGAGATGGATCTTGTGTAATTCGTCAGTGAGGTGACGGTGGGTGACGCCCACATCTGGTAAAGTCTACTCACAAGCTGAAACTCTACTGACGGTTTTTTCTTCTTCGACTCATTCACGGGATAGATCCTGTGACCCTGAACAATGTAAACTTGTCGATAAAGCGGGTCATTTCTGTCAAACCGGTGAAGTGAATCCAAGCCGTTACAGGAAGTTTTATCAATCACCTCGAGGGCAAACACAACACCTGTCCTGTTAAGTGTAATCGATGACCCCAACCGGAGGCTTTTCCAGTCAAGCTGAACTCGCAGAATTTACTACGCTTGCTGAACATTGTGTTGAGCACTAAGAGACCAGGGTTTTGGCTGATTAACACGGTTGCCTCACGAGAAGGTAAACCTGGGTTCAATTCCCAGTCCTGGCCAAGTTATGCACTACTAACAATCTGTAATAAGGGCAAAGCCCTTCTCTGACGCACCGTTACCAAAGGGGTTAGCTGAAAAGTTAGCTTGAACGCAAGACTGTAATCAGTGGTGAGTAGTTTTCAAAGTAGAACGATCAAAACCCCTGACCAATTATCAGTAAAAGCGATTTTTGAAATTAGGTACAACGATGAGATTGGTGATTTTCATCTAACTATATTTTATGCATCGCAACGAAAGCGACAACGTTAGTTCGGTGTTCATCATTGACCAGGGCAAATGTGAGTGTTTATGGCATGCTTTGCATTGTACACAGTCATATTCAATCTAATGGTAAACATTTGAGGCAACCTTTTGTTTCAACACCCCCCTTGATTGAAAAGTAAGACATTCCTTTTTACTGTGTTTACTGGTTATTTTCGTTACAGTTAGGACACTTTTCATCGTATCTACCGTACTCTACAACCAGACGAGACAGCTGAGATGGATTGAGGACTATGCAATCAGTTCAAGCCCCGCTGGTAAGGACTTACAAAATCGAGTTTCTTCCACGGTAAGTAACAGCATTTTTCAAACAAATTAATAATTGGAGAGGTTGTGTGTGGATAACTAATATTTCGGATATCAAGCATTTTTCAGAGAAACTGTCTGTTGTGCTAAGTTTCAAGAATCCCCATCCGAAGCACTCAATAGTAGGATGCACATGGTCGGTTAGCATCACACTTCGGTAACAAGTAACTCAGCTGTGGTATCAGTATGTACCACTAAACCAAACGGTACGGGGTAACCACAGAGATGCCCATTGGGCTCTCTTAAACTGAAATCGATTTACGTAAGATTAATATCGAGACAAGAGACAATGGTTTCAAGCCATCCTAGCGTAAAAAAAAGTGTAGAACAAGTAACGTTACTACATATTTTGAGCGAACTGTAATTGTTTGTTGGCCAGGACCTGACAGAAGAAGAGCATAACTTCGCTGGCAATTCACTGCACATTTATGTGTGCGATGGCTGACTGTCTATCCATCTAAGTTGGACGGAGCAATTTGTTGGTGCTATTGCTCACCTCTCGATGCAGACCGTTCACTTGACCTTTGATGAATGCCGCTCGTTTATAAAGTCAAAATTTCACTCTACTCGACACAGATTCACCGAGCTCGATAACCTCTGGAGCAAAGGTCCATGTAATGGTGAATCACTGAAATGGAGATAGTGGACTGAAAAATGACAATCTTGCCCCAGGGAGTTGAGTGGAACAGTAAGCGTGGAGACTCCAGGGTGTCCAATTCACCCGTGATCATATGAATAGCCTCACAATTCAAAATACTAATGAGCAGGTCCCTGTACAGAGTACTCTCTGGTCAACTGGAAAAGGTTGATTTGGTCTATCTTGATCACGTCGTCAGTAGTTTGAGGCACAATAACATATTGCAAGAATGCTGAATGTTAATACTGTCCACTCAGAATGACCTAATATATGACGGTGTCACTGCTTCCACCGGCCGATAAAGCTCCACACAGAAGTTTAGGTGTTCTAACAATGGAATCCATCTTCGTATCAGGACGGAGTGCTTGGCTCGTTTTGTGCACAACAATATACGGTACTTGGGATACTGTGTCCTGTCAGACGGTGTGTTAAGAGATGGGACAGGCTCGTGTGAAAATCAAGGAGGAGTTGTAGTTAGTGAAGGAGACGTAGACGTCCGATAACCAGAAGCGAACGCACGTACACGAAAGCTCAGTGGAGAAGGAGATGGCCGTGTCTTCTCCCCTATCGGGACCGAGCTGCATAAGGGACGTTCAGTGACCCTGATCCTAATCAAAACGAGGTAAGCGAAGGTATGGAACAAACTGGTATTGTGAACAGAAAAGTGAATCATGTGATGCCGAAGGGATCGATGTAGATGTTGCGAAATTAGCCGTCTGACTAACTAGGGTTTAGTAATTGCAACTTTGTGGGTGACTTGAGAGGTTATGTATAATACCGTATGATGGTTTCCTTCAGATATGCGTGATACGACTGCATAGGTGGTTACTTTGCTGTCTCTGGTTTCACTTCAAGTTGGAGTTCGCACAATAATCCGAGTAGATAGATGTCTGGTTGTTCGCGCGACATACAGATCTGTATGACAGCAACAAGTGAACTAATGGATAAGCGTTGACTGGTCATGAACAGGAAGTTTAGCCTCATGATCTATGAGTACCCGGCCGGAATTAAATCATACTTATGACAATTAAGATATCTCGATATCGTTTTTCGCGTATCCCCATATCGATTTAAGATATCACAATGAGGTTTTCCGGACTTTTACCATCGAACAGGGTCGTACGGCTAATGTGCGCATGGGCAGACTAACAGTCACACGGATTGGTCAAGGTTTGCGGATTGGGAGGACACAGATTCGACGGGAGCAGGAGGTAAACACGGCTAGTGCGACTAGACCAAGTTACTAAGCTGACAGGAAGGCAAGCTAGCACGTGCGCAGTGGGCACTGAGACTGTGGGTGTATACATACGCCATGAACGCTCACGGATAACACATCTGACACACCGGTCTTCTATCAGAGGGTACCTGAGCGACCCACTCAAATCGCGGGGTAAGCACTGGAAGCGTGGGTGGGCTTGTACAACGTACAGCATGCATCGGAACTGTGAACCTGGCAACAAAATCCGGAGTGCACACCACAGGGCTTACCCAACGGGCACGTCCCCTGACCGAGTTGGGTGAGGTAACGGACACAACACACCAATGGCGCTGAGTGGAGTCGGGGTGTTCGTGTCTTTCCGTTGGAGTCGCTTAGTCCCTCGTCCCAGTGTTTCGGCCATCATCCACGTTCGGTAACACCTGGCTGCTCACGCGTCTCTGCAGCCGTTCCAGCGCTAGAACGGCAACGCCGAACTGACAACCAGTTTGCAGCGTTGATTGTAAATGAACAAACCAAATATACGGAATTTCCCCCAACGGATTGTGCCATCATGACAGTTTTTTTGCCAAACGATTGACAATATAAGGATACATTCATGGGCGAAACAGATTTACAAATCACTAAAAGATTGATCAGAACCTAAAAATTCTCTATAGAATCTGATGCACGTCATACTGTGTCTTTTGCTTTATCGCACCATTTGTAGATTCTGGGGTGACGTACTGTAGTTATGCCGTGAAAACAATAAGCGTCGCCTGGCATCTCTCAGTTTAGTGGCTTTGTTACTGTGTCGTGTTGCTCCGCTTCCTGTTAATATGTCTTTTTTTGGCCATTTTATTCGTGTGTTGAAACCAGTCCAACAGAATACTACCCAGTCATTACTCACTATCGAAAATCGATCGACAGTGAGAAACAAAAACTCAGCCTAGTGACCCCCGTATATTGGTATCCATCCTGGAAAATAGAGTGTACAGGAAATCACGTCAACCTAACGAGGCGCGGAGCGAATTATGTTTTTAGCCCCGTGGATAGCATGACTAAAACACACGTAGGTAAAAAGCCAAAGTCAACAAAAATGTGCAAATGAATGCGACTATCAGAAATATTATTTATTATGGGTGCTACACGTGCCATAATCAAGGCAACTTGTTGCATGATCCAGATCGGCGTGAACAGCTCGTTCAAAAATGTTGTCCATAGTAGGGTACGTTGTACTCTGGAAACCTGATTTGTGATGACAAGCACTGTGCGCAAATTCGACTGGACTCATTGTCTTGCTGGAACCAGATCGCACGTGTGGACCAAGACCAAAAGAACAACGTATGGTTTTAGAGGGAATAACTACGAATGCTGCCAATTTTTGTACTCAACGTATAAATCACACGCAACATGTAGAGGTTACTGGTTACCATTAACTAAAACTGGTTAAAATCATGTATGTTTTTCGGTGCCGTTTACAGCAGTATCGTGATAACACAGTCTGTTGGAGAAATCATCGTATTTATACTTTATTCATTTGCACTCATTCGTGCACACGGGTTCCCACCTCTGAGTTGCTTTTCTAACGCTGGTAGGTGTATCAACCGCCAGGTGTTATCAATCATGTACCGTGATGGAAAAAACACTGGGCAGATGGATCCGATCTATTTGACGTGAAATGCAGGTATACTCACGTGTTAGTTGACATGGCTGTGGCTGCTGTTTGCTTACCGGACTCGGTTTGGAGGCCTGTTTTTGAGTTAGCCCTTCAGTTGAATTTCTCGTGAAACGGTGTGGACTCAGGATAGTGTATGGGGGTCCACAATCATAGGACGATCGGTAATTCAGTACTCTACTCAATTTGTCTGTTGAAGAATCAAACGAACTACCAGTTGCAGTTTCCTCGCATTGTTACCCCGTGGTTTGTGTTCTACGAACACTTCCGCTGACAACCGCACGCGCCGAACACACCAACAGGATCCGTCTGTCCAAACTGGTGTGTAGCCTTGTCACTTAGGCTCATGTCATGGTGAACCCAATGCGCTACGGTTATTGTATTGTCAGATATTTAATGCTCAAGTGGTGTGGAAAACTCTCCCACAAAGTTTCACTCCAGATTCGATGAGTTACCCAATGGCAATAATTTAGAACATAACAAACAGCGCAGTACCCTATATATTACCACGCCCGAGAAGCAATAAAATGTACAACCAGACAGCGTCCTGCGTGTAGCGCGCGGAACAGAAAAGTGAGGAATTTCTATACTAGCGGAAATAGGGCATACAATTTGGCTAAACAAACATGCCTCATCAGGGGGTGTTAAATTGCACAACAAAAATCAAGCTGTTCTAGGAGGCTACTAGGGTAAACAGGAGCATTCGTTACACAATATAGGCTTGCAAAATGGAATGACCAAAATGTAATGTCCAGTGCTAAATAAATGTCCAGCTAGCAGGAAGCACAAGAGAATGATAAGACGAAAAAGTCCACAAGATGGTCGGTCGCGGACTGACGGTTCGCTTATTGAGTCCGTTATTTAGATTATTTAGGTTATTTCGTCTTCGGGGCACGTTTACCGCAGCGGGCTACCCAACCCCAAAAGACTCACAAGTGAGAAAACAGGGGAGGCAGGTTTACCCAGTGCTGAACGATAGTCTTCAGGAGTTGTCTCTCCATTGCACCAAGTCCAAGTTATCTAAAACTGAACGAACGGTGAAATACCTGTACCAGGTAGAAAAAACAAGCTTACCGTGTTGAAGAAACGTTCGGAATCAATAGTCCGTTGGAGATGTGATACCCTTTAATCCGCTGATTAATATTGCAAGTCGGTTGTGCTGAGATCACGCTTAAAAAGAACTCAGAGAAAACGTGTTAGTGTATGTATGTTAGTGTATGACATTAAATAATGGTAACAAGGCAGCTATGATAAACGAGCGTATTATATGTAGAAAATACTAACGTATTCAGCAAACCTTATAGGCTTTCGTACGCGTCTACCGTGTCGGTCATGCAGTGGGGGAGAAGGTGTGGGATTGCAATCAGGTGTGTTTAACGTGGGTTCATAATGAGACGACGGAGCAGCAAGTGTAGGCGCGACACTAGACTTATCATTTTCGATGAACGCGGGTTTAATTCGATCAGTTGAGACGACCTCGCGTTTGCCGTCACGCTCGATGGTGAAAGATTTTTCGGCTCGTTGTAACACGTGGAAAGGGCCTGTATACGGCGGTTGCAGAGGCTTGTGTGAGCCGTCTGTGTGTATGAAGACGTGAGAGCAGGAAGAAAGTTTCTCGTGCAAATGCACGGGTGACGAACGCTCTCGTGGTTGCACTGGACGTAACCGCCGCATGTGATTCGCCAGGCGTGTTTTCTATAATCGACAGCTTTGGTTGCCGAAGGAGACACTAGTTCGTTGGGCAATCGTAGGGTGCAACCATAGATAAGTTGAGCCGGTGTGGCCTTCAAGTCAATCTTGACGGTTTTCCGCAACCCAAGAAGAAAAAGCGGTAAAGCCTCTTGCCAGGAAGGGTTTGACTGCGCACTGAGGGCTACTTTCAACTGACGATGAAAACGTTCAACCATCCCGCTGGATTTTGGATGATGGGCAGTAGTGCGTATATGCTTGCACCCGAGGGTATTAAGGAGATCTGTAAAAGATCCCTCGAAATGGGAACCACGACCTCTAGTCACCACAGCAGGACAACCAAATTAGGCTACCCAACGTTCCAAAAAGGTGCGAGCCACCGTTTCGGAAGAGCTATCGGGAAGTGGGATTGCCTCCGGTCACATAGTAAAACGGTCGACACAAGTCAGGAGGAAAGTGAAGCCGTTGGAAGGCAGTAGCGGTCCAACGAGGTCGACGTGCACGTGATGAAGACGTGCGTCAGGTTCCAGGAAGATACCGATGGGGCTCTTGGTATGCCTATGAATCTTAGAACGTTGACATTCCAAACAGCAACGAGCCCAATTTCGGACGTCGTGATTCACTTTAGGCCATACAAAGCGTTCCATGATAAGCTTCACTGCGTCACGTATGCCAGGGTGCAATAGGTTATGCAGTGCGTTGAACACTGCACGACGAAACGATAAGGGCACCACAGGCCTAGGTACGGTTTGTGAAACATCGCATAGGATGGTGCCCTCAGAGGAAGTTAATGGAACAGGCTGTATTTTGAGTGTGTTACGTTGGCGGAGTTGCTCTATCTCGAGGTCGCCTGTTTGCGCAGCGGCCATGGCAGCCAAATCAAGAGGAATAGGCGTAGAATTGCTCACCTTGTATACCCACGAAAGGGCATCAGCGATAGAATTATGGACACCCGAGACATGCCGTATGTCTGTCGTAAACTGGGAGATATAATCCAAACGCCTGATTTCCCTGGAGGAATACCTGTCGGACGAAGAGTTTAAACAATACCCCAATGGTTTATGGTCAGTGTAGACTGTGAACGTCGGCTTTCAACAGAATGCCGAAAATGGCGTATAACAAGATAGATGGCTAGTAATTCTCGCTTAAAAGTACTGTACCGAGTCTCGGCGGATTGCAACCGTTTTGAGAAGAATGCGAGGGGTTGCCAACTGCTCCCAACGTACTGTTGTAGCACGGCGTCAACAGCCGTATCGGAAGCGTCGACTACGATCGACAACTGAGCGCTAGGGTCTGGATGGGCAAGCAGGGCTATTTTAGAGATAGCCTCTTTAAGCTCTCTAAAGGCTGTGCGCGTCGAATCAGTAAATGACAGTTTGCGATCACCTCCACGGAGGAGATCGGTCATCAGTTGCATTATGTGAGCGCAACGAGGTGTGAATCGACGATAATAAGTTACCAGGCCACAGAATCTACGAAGCTGCTTAAAAGAAAAAGGCTCAGGATAATCCTGGATAGCCTGAACTTTAGAAGGAAGGCAGCAATTCCGTCGTCTGAAATTCGGTGACCTAGAAACTCTATGGTTGACTTGCCTAGTTCGCATTTCGTCGGGTTGACTGTAATACCGTATCTAGTCAGTCGTTCAAACAAACTACGCAGATGCGAGAGGTGCTCCCCCTCAGAACAGCTAGCAACCAAGATGTCGTCGAGGTAAGGATAGACGAAATCCAGGCCGCGGGTGACTTCGTGTATAAAGCGTTGGAAAGTCTGGGCGGCCTTGGTCAATCCAAATGGCATTCGCAAGAACTCGAGAAGACCAAATTGAGTTATGTCAGTGGTCTTGGGTATGTCTTCCGCCGCCACTTGAAGTTGATGATAAGCTCGGACTAAATCAATTTCGCTGAAGATATTTTTGCCTGCGAGGCAAGTCGTAAGATCCTGCATGTGTGGAATAGGA
>JTDE01001423.1:0-11409 GCA_014338405.1 Paragonimus skrjabini miyazakii | reverse complement strand
TGAGCACTGACGTCTGCGGCAGCCGGGACGGTCTGAGGCTGAATACCGCGTGCAAATGAGTGGTTTTGTTTCAGGTTTTGTTTCAATGCTTAACCCCTGTATTGCTTCGTCGAATAAACAACCCTTGTGCCATCCGCGTTCTTGGATCACAACACTGCGACGGTTTGCACCAATTGCGTCCAGGACTCTTCGTTACGACGACGCCATAGGAGCACGGTTTACTGTGGGATTGAGATTTTATCATAAGTATGATGGGTGACCAGCTGAAGTCTCTCAGTGTTACTCAAATGAGCCATAATACAAAAATAACTCAACACACGAGAAACTGAGGTTGACAACAACCGTCAGTATTGCTACATTTTTAAAACGTCCTCCATACATTTCCTTGTAAGCAAGCATGCATGCTTGCAAATTACCCATTACATATAGGGCAGACACTGAGTAGTGAACGATTTATTGTGACGTTTCAAATCCACACGAAGATCCGTTGTCAAACAAAATGATGGTAGAAAAATTACACATCGGTTGCCGGCGCGTCAGCATTTTGTCTGTCTATCGCTCGTTTTCTCTATATTTGTGTGACCATTGAAGTGTAGTGAGTATCGAGGTGCATATGTCTATTGAAAGCGTTATGACAGAAGATCGATTCAAGAGCTAGTTGTTCCTACTCCCTTTTGCCAATCCGATCATCTTGGCGTCCGTCAGTTTGATCCCCTGACCTGTGATTGCGCAGTGTTAGCAAACGTGTGACCTCTGATCTGCCCGTCTCCGTGCTACGTAGTGTTCGTGTAAATGTGTTTTCGACTGTTTACTAGTTTCACCTACGTAGGCTTGGTCACAGTCTTGGCAGGGAATAGAATATATTACATTTGCTTGTTTATGTGTTTCAATTGGATCTGTGATTTTACAGAGCCTATATCTAAGGCTGTTTGTTGGTCTGTGGGCGTTTTGACCCCAGATTTTCCCATAATGCGTTCAGTTTCCTCGGAGATTCCGTCTATGTATGGCAAGGTGATGATGTTGTTTCTCGTGTAGTTAGAAACAACAGTCGGTCGGGTTCTGATGCACGTGTTTATAAATGATCTGGGGTAGCCGCTTGACGTGAATAACCTATGAAGGTGTTCTCTTTCCCTTTGTCGTAATTCAGACGTACTGCAGTGGGTGGCTAATCGACGAACTAAGGTTCGCACACAACATTTTTGCGTGCGATCGATTGGCTACTGCTGAACGACAGTGTAATGTCAGCGGTTATTGGTTTGCGATATATAGTCGTCGGTATGGTTCCATCAGATTGTCTCAATAACAGCACATCCAGAATTGACCTTGGTGCGTTGGTTTCTATTTCCTTGGTGAATTAAAGTTCCGGTGATATATAATCGGTGGTTTCATGAAAAACGTTGATCTCCGCACGTTTAATAATGACGAACGTATCATTCACATGTCTGAGCCACAATATTGAATGGTACTTCTGCAACACAATTCCTTCAAAAAATCGTATAACGACTTCACCAAGCGGTCCTGATAGCGGTGATCTCATTGATGCTTCTCGTTGTTGTTGATATTCTGTACTTTCAAATTGTACCTAAGTTTCTGTACAAAGTTATGCTAGGTCTACGACTTCGGCTATCGAAAGTTTGGTGTGTTCTTGTCATTGCACAGTATCCCGCAGTATATCGGCCAGTGCCTTCAACACTAGTGTTGTACGCGAAGAACACGGATGGTTCAAAGGTTCTTTATTCAAGAAACCAACACATCGGTCAACTGTTTCAACATGACAACGAATAAAAACACTGATCTGCGTACGGTACTGGGCTCAGAACGTCACAGTTGCCACGGACGCCAATGCTCAGTTTTGTTACGTACCAAGAACCATTTCATGCGATGTTGCACTCCGATGTTTCTTCTTGTATTTTTCCTGCGAATACTACAATGTCAAAATCAATGCTCTGGTCCCACTACTGAATAGTAGCAATGTGAGGGCAATATCGTTAGTAAGTGGAAAAGGCGAACACCGAGTGATGGGTGTTTGTTGTGACGTTTCAAATCCACACTAAGATCCGTTATCAAATGAAGTTATGGTGGAGAAATTATACATCGGTTACCGCATCGTCGGCATGTTTGTCTGTCTATCGCGTTGCAAAATCAAAGATCTAATTGAAACACATAAACAAGCAAATGCAATATATTCTATTCCCTACCAAGACTGTGACCAAGCCTACGTAGGCGAAACTAGTAAACAGTCGAAAACACATTTACACGAACACTACGTAGCACGGAGACGGGCAGATCAGAGGTCACACGTTTGATAACACTGCACAACCACAGGTCAGGGGATCAAACGACGGAAGCCAAGATGATCGGATTGGCAAAAGGGAGTAGGAACAACTAGCTCTTGAATCGATCTTCTGTCATAACGCTTTCAATAGACATATCCACCTCGATGCTCACTTCACTGCATTGGTCACAGAAATACGACGATTACGAGCGAGAGAATAAGGCGACCACCCGTCAATCAATTTCAAGGCAGACATCCAGTTGCACTACCATGACATACTTCCCACAAAAACAACAGGCATTTTACGGATACAGGACAAGCAGCCGCAACTGTTATAGCTCACTCCCTATCTTGATGATAGGCAAGTTGATATTATAGATGCTTAACTTGAAAGTGAGTGCGACTGAAGGAGCCTTAATACGCATCAGATAGGGCGACAGGATAGAACGCACAGGAACAACACGTCTGGCAAACCGTCAAGTGTATGTGTGCTCCCAACACACCTCTGTGACACAACCCGACTAGCTGGCACTGAGGCAGATACGCATTTCAGATGAAATCGCTTGGCTCTATTGTTCTAGTGGTTTGGCCACCACGGTCGATGTGTAACCGTTTAAGCGTTTGGAAGGCAACGCCGGGCTGTGAACCAGCACGCATTGGTGAATACACATGGGCAAAGTAGAAGTACCACTGTAGTGTTTTCTCGAAACGATAGATAATAAGAATCCTTCACGAATGACACAGACTTACAAATTATCAAAGGACTTAGTCAAAGACTAACAATTTTCCCACGCCAACTGGGACATTCTAAGCTGATATTTTATGGACTTTGACGCGACGTCTTATAGCCACGCTGCCAAAACGGTCAGCGTCACTTGAAATGTCGCAGTTCTGCGGTCTTTTTTCCAAACTGTGTCGTTCTACATCTCGTCAACATATCTTATTTGACCAGTTCATCCAGCTGAGGAAACACTGTACATATAATTGTCTTTGTAGTAGAATGACGCCTGCTGACATATACCTTTAATCGTGATTCATACGCTAAAGCATCATGTTAGGTGTGATTGTGGACTTCGCCAGGACCATGAAAGAATGAATTCGGTAATAGTTTGCAACCATACGCTTTGCCACACGCACCTCGAATGCTTGTCTGAAGATGGAGAGTATCTCGTTGAAAACCTCATATGTCTAGCGCCAAACTCTCTGGTGCTGAATCCAATCGAAAGTGTTTTGAGTGTGATCAAGCAATCAGTGAAGCAACAGATGAGCAAATGATCCTTTCCATGCACTTTCTCAACAGGAGTGGCGGTTGAAGTGCCTGTGAGAGTCAGCTGAAGGGGCCAGAAGCGTGGTGACAACACTCTCTTGCCACAACATAATGAAACGCGTCCATTCGATTTGTTTGAAAACACTAACTAGTGAGGATGACTCCCTATGCTATTGTCTTTTGTTTTACATTTGGGCATCAAATATCCGGTGATATAGTATCGGTATCACATACTTACATGATGCTTAAACCATAAACACGAAACTGAATCAGTAGATTTTTCCTCAGTTGATATGGATTGTGAACGTTAGCTAACTTTTCTACTTCGTCCATGTTTACTGTCATCACTTTGCAACTCAACTACTGTTAGTTAGTTGTCCTGTATGTGATGAAGGTGTGAGTGTGTAGAAAGCTGAAACTTCCCCTATCATGAGGCATAAAGCGCGTTAGTGATCTGACATGACAAAGAGGTGAACAATGTAGTCATTGTGGATTCATTCTGAAATATACAGTTCTCCCCTTGTTGCATACCAGCGCCGAGTTGGTTCACAGTTAACGAAAAGTGGATTAAATGAGTGGGGGTTACGTACAGGAGCAAATGAGAAATGATGGCCTAATGACTAACTGACATTCATCAATGATCGCGTGTGGGTTCGACACCGAGACGCAAACATCAATTATTTTCCTCATTCAGGCTGAATAAGTGAATGCGTGACATTTTGGGCTCAACATAACATCGGCTTGAGCTTACAAGCTTGTGCAAGGGAGGTATCAATGAATTACGCGTCCCGTGGACGGAGTTTGAAGTCACTTAGGACAGTGACAACGTGTACATGCACGAGGGGTTTAGTAAGGGTCACAGTAATCATTATAGAACTAACAGAACGATTTGAGGAAGCCGAAACCAATTGGATTTGTTGTTGGGTCGATTCTTCAGCGGATGCCTTTCAGGAAACATTAGTGGAACGAACTAGATAGACGGCGTGCGTCAATTAGTCGATTTCTATCGTGAAGTGTTTGACTGGTTCATTATAAACTGCCGGTCGACACATTCGCACACAGCCAACCACTCCTGGCGTCCACCCCTATGTTGACTCGCCATGGTACTTGGTTGGGGTTGTTTGCGTCTAGTCTGTTCTCAGTTATACCGTTCTGTTAGCACACTAACCACCCAATCCCTACGCCGCTCACAGGAGGCAGTTTTCCTCACCTGAGTCACGTTTACATCACCCAAAGTTGGAGCAGACTTGCAGAGTGGGCTTGCCACCTAACTCGGTTACTATTTGCCCAAGCTTAAATACCTCGGTTGATCGACTAATCTGGGCGTTATAGCCCAGGTCTCAGCTACCACGGCAGATGCCGTCATGGCTACCGCTCTAGAACCCGAGGCATGGCTTGCCCGACCTATCTATCCGTTCAGAAAACGACGTAGGCGGAAACCTGTGCCAGTCTGAGTGGGTCGCTCATGTACACAGTGATAGAAGACCGGTTTGTCAGATGTGTTGTCCGTGTCTGTTCTACGTCGTACGAACACACCCACGCTGTCAGTGCTCACCGTGCGCGTATTAGCTTGTACCCCTGTCGGCTTGGGACCCGGATACATGTTCACCGGCCTTGTCTACTTCCTGTACCCGGTGAATTTGTGTCCTCACACTGCACAAACGCCGTCCAATCCCGGTGTCTATGAGGAATTAGCCGTGCGACCCTGTTCGTTCTTAAAACCCTGAGAACCGTTTTGTGACATCTTAAATTAATATCCGAGACATATAAAAAGTGATTTCAGGACATCTTAAACGAGGAAAGTCGGAGTTTTCATTGTCAGATAGATAGAATTATCTTTACCTGTCGAAACCAACTTGCAGTCTATCTGCCTATTTCATAAACACCCTAGGATAATGAAAATACTGTTCAATCCGACCTATATTTCTCTGGTCTTCAGTTTTATTTTCTATTTCTTCTTTTCAGTAAACTCAATCGCAATCGCATGGGCAGCCCTCATGGCAGCTTTCTTCGTGGCTATGATAGTAATAATAATCTGCTTCTCGATACTTGCTCAAAGAAAAAGAAGTTCACTGAGAACAATTATTTATGAATAACTCTAACAAAGTGATGTCGAACTGACCTTGATAAAAGTGTTTTCTATGTACTGATCTAATCATACAATTGAGGAATAACAAATAATACTGCCTTTGGTAGCTACACGTTTGTCTTCAACTTCTGAAAAAATCACAAACCTTGGACAGTTAGGTGATCAAAACGCTACAATGGAGCCATCGAGTGTTCTCGTATATTGGAGCCTAGTCCAGTTCGGTGATTAATTCCAATGTGAAGTAGACGTCGGGAACAGGACGGTCGTTATGTTTTGGGAAAGTCCGACAGTCAGCGAAACAGCCATAGGTCCACGGTTAATCATCTCGATTAAGAAGACCAGTTCCTTACTAATTTCGATTTAGTAACATGAAGTTATATGAAAAGCAAAATGGGTCATTTTTTCCCACCTCAACTGCCCTGGATACGGGAGACTTAACTGGCTAGAAAAAAATGAGCCCATCGAAAATACGTGCATCTCATTAGTACAATAGGAAACGGTATGAAAATGTGCTGTTGTCCGACAATGGTGAGGCCTGCAGATGGTGAACGCAACAAAATATGAATTTGGACGCACTGTTTGTGTCTGCTTAGGGTCATGTTGCATAGGCCATGGACCACCGTTACGTTCACGCATGTGCATACACACGCCCACACACACACACGCTCGCACGCAATCGCTCGCTCACGTGAACCGTCCCGTCTCACACCTGCCGGTTGCAAAGGTCACGTGCCCTCAGTCATGCTTTGCCGTTTTCTCATCGGCTTGTTGGTTCATCGATCCGTTCGCTGTAAAATCTAGTCATCGTTACATGGAATTCACTTTGATGTTGGCTCAGCCAGGATACACAATGTTCTTCTTGCATCCCTTCAGTTCTCACTTCAATGCGTAGTGCAGACATAAAAGTAATCGATTCTGTTGTTGTTAATATGCAACTTAAGGCTTTGGGGACTTAAGGTGAGCCGTTGATAAGTCATTCGGAGGGTAATATGAATACCGTGTCTGGGCGCCCTGGCAATGACTCAGCTCACACACAACCATGAATAATCGCAACACCAGTGATTCCATACTGCATCGGCCGTCTCGCAGTATAAACCGGGTCGCCCTGTCTGCTGCATACAGCAGAGTGGATAGGCGAAAACATACTACTGCTGACCCCTTCCCCACTGTCGTATCCAATTTAGTGTCCATGCCCCTCCCGATCTCCATTTCTGATAGTTACTCCACAGGTCCCACGACAGATGTAGCTAACCTTGGTAACACTGGGTCGGTAAGTTCCGTCTCTTGTCATTCAGCTTCAGACCTCCCTCGTCCCTTCCTTAGACCTAGAATAGGAATTAATATAGGTTCTTTCAACGTTCGCACTCTAAAACAGATAGGTCAACAGGTCGCTCTTGCACGAACTTTAGACTGATTGCATGTCGATGTCTGCTGTAACTCAGAAACTAGAATCCAGGACAGTAGTCAACGTATGGAACTAACAGCACCCGCATTGTCTACCCGATACTGGTTATACACTTCGGGTAACTCCATAGCCGCCATTACAGGTCAGGCTGAATTAGGTGTAGTCCTCAGCATAACGGCTGCAGCCGCATTGATAGATTGGATTCCTGTTAACAGTAGACTTTGTGCTGTCCGCTTGGCAGGTTCCGTTAAGGCCATCTCCAGACGCAAGACTTTCAGAAATTTATTCATTGTGTCTGCTTACGCTCCTACTGACTGTAGTGATGTCAGCGTCAAGGACGCAGTTTATTTGGATCTGGCCGCTCTCCTTCGGTTGACACGTGGATCTGATATGGTCGTTCTGGCCGGAGATATGAATGTCCAGGTCGGCCGCCTTGGCGAAGCAGAATCTCGTTTGGTTGGCAGATTTGGGATAGTGTCACACCGATCAGATAATGGCGGGCGACTGTTGCAGCTGTGCGCTGAGCATAAGCTGTTTTTAGCCAGCACTAGTTTTAGGTATCGTGCGTGTCAATGTTATACTTGGTGTCCGCCTTCTCCAAATCAGGCCTGGTCTCAGATAGACCAAATAGCTGTTAGTTATAGGTGGCGTGGTTCCATTCAAGACTGTCGTTCTTATTGGAGCAGGTACTTGGACTCAGATCATGCATTGGTATGTTGTCGTTTTGTTCTTACTTTTGCTGATGAACGACCCCACCGACAGCAACGATTAGTTTTTGAGAAACTGGCTTTGCCATCGGTAAAGCATAAGTACCACACCAGCTTAGAAAACTGCCTTAGTGGTACTCACTCCGAAGATCCCAATAGCTACTGGACTCAATTTTCACAGGCCATTCAGAAAGCAGGTACTGTAGCATGCGGCACAGGGGTACATGGGCTAAACAAACATTGGATTTCAGATAAATCTCTGGAGTTGTTAGAAGTCAGACGGAAGTTTCCTTCTGGTAGTTCACATAATAAGTCTAGAAGAGATATCCGTAGGAAGCTGAAATGGAGTCTAAAGGCTGATTGTGAGGCTTGGTTAATGGAAAACGTTGGGGAAATGGTGACCGCTTTTGCTTCAGGCTCAAACGCATCCGTACAACTGGTCCCAGGCGACCGTCTTTCAGTGAAGCTATCAGCGAGGCAGATGGCACACTCATCGATAATAAGTCCAGAAGATTAGAGCGGAACACCTTGAGGGTCCATTTAGCTGGCCTCCTGCTTCCATTGTGTTGCCGCCACAAACTTCTGACGTAACGCCCTGGTCGGTAGATTTAGAACCACCCACTGAGACTGAGGTTCGTAATTGCATCTGGGCTCTCAAACGTTATAGGGCTGCTGGTCCAAATGATAGCGTGCCAGCACTTTTCAAAGAGGGTGGAAAGGCGTTAGTGGAGGTCTTGACTAAGTTGTTTCAACTTGTGTGGATGACGGGTCACTCGATAATAGTTCCCATATTTAAAAAGGGAGCCCGGGGCTCTTGTGAAAACCACAGAGGGATTAGTTTGACTCCAGTCATTTCAACGGTTCTGGCATCCATTATACTTCGTCGACTGATTGCAGTTTGTGAGGTAAACATTAGAGAAGAACAGGCAGGGTTTCGCCCAGGGCGGGGTTGTATAGATCACGTTTTTACCCTCCGTCAAATTTTGGAGTAGCGTCATGTGTACCGTCGGCCAACAATCTCCGTATTTCTCGACTATAAAGTTGCCTTCGATTCGGTGGATCGATCTACACTTTTAGAGTCACTTAAACGCAGAGATGTATTGACTAAATGTGTGAACATATTGTCGGCGATTTATTCCCATACTTCAGTTCAGGTGTGAGTGTACGGTGAATCATCTGACAGTTTCAGCACCATGAGCGGCGTACGTCAAGGCTGTCCCATTTCGCCATCGATGTCCTCAATTTATTTCGTCATGGACGAAATAATTGAGGACTGTCTGCGGCACTCACAAGATGTCGGCGTAGACCTCCTACCTGGTGATAGACTGGCTGATCTTGATTATGCTGACGACAAAGTGTTGCTGTTTGACAACTTTCCACCGGCACAAACAACACTGAACGCAATTTTGCGTTCTGTTACGTACTTTGGAATGCGCTTTGCAGCCTCAAAATGCAAAGTTCTTCTGCAAGATTGCAGTAATTACGTAGATTTAATGTTAGATAATGAAGTCATTGAGGTTGTTGACCGGTTGGTTTACCGGGGAAGCTGCATCACCGACGGCGACGGTGGTGTAGGTAATGAAATAGGAACGCGTATTTCCAAGGCTAGGGCGGTTTTCGCTAATCTGAGACACCTATGGCGACAGAGAGGTATTTCCCTGAAAATTAAGAGTCGCGTATATCAGACAACAGTGAGGGCTGTATTACTTTAGGGCAGCGAAACCTGGCCGCTAAGGGTAGAGGACGTGAATCGTCTTCAGGTATTTGGCCATCGATGTCTGCGTTCAATCGCTCGTATCGAGTAGTATCAGCTAGCAAGCAACGAGGAGTTTAGGAGGCAGGTGTTTAGCATTGATTGTAAAACGAGTTCTTTGTTCAGTCACTACATGTGCACAGACTTAGATGGTTAGGTCATGTACTAAGGATGCCAGCTAGTCGTCTGCCACACCGGGCATTGTTTGCCGACGCTTCGGCCGACTGGCGTAAGGTGCGAGGTGGTCAGATGTTGACCTGGCGTAGAAAAATGATATCGTTCACGAAGGGATTGATCCCTCTAGATCGGGTTCATCACCCGGACTGGGGCCCTCGCGACTCGCAGAGTCAGTGGCTTGAAACTTTAGGTGAGATGGTGGCTAACCGAGCTCAGTGGCGTGAATGTTGTCGTTGTCTGTGAAGTGAATACAACTAATGACGCGGGGAAGTGAGAGCCGTAATGCGGTTGTCTTGCTGATGACGCCTTACTTTCACTTACAGCTCAGTTGTTTGTTTGCAAGGTGGAGACGCCTTGATGTTGTATGTTTGAATATAGACGTAGCTATTTTCAGTAGTTATGTTCATTCCACGCCCCATTCTTTTTTTAACTTTATCTCATATAGGTTTTTCTTTTTTTTTTGCTTCATGGTTGTATGGCAGTTAAGCATCAGTGTGATAATGTGTATGTAATGCTATACGTGTATCAAACGGTCGTAAACCGTTTAGGGAAAACATGTATAGCTGTATTGTATAGACGAATTATGAATCTCCCTGTTACACCATTCAACACTCATTGTAAAACGAGTCGTATACAAGTAAGTGCCCCACAATTTATTGTCGTCAGTTCTGAAGATACTGCAGCCGCATACTGTTGAAGAAGGCTGCCAAGGTCAATTGGGACTGCCTAAGCAACAATGATCAGACCTTAAAAGGACGGGGTGCCCGTCTGTCTAGTCCATTCTTAGTTTACGACACGCTTACTTTTGCAATACGGTTACTTTTGCCTCTATGAAAGTGGTGTGCTCTTACTACACCTGAACACGCGTAATCTTAACAAGCGGAGAAGATGAACGGTCACCAACAGTGTTTATTTTGTGTTGGCATTTTACCCACAGTATTCATAAAAGTCAAGGTTGCAAACAGCTATTTTCGGTAATTCTCATCAGGCATATACAAGTACAAGCGTTAATTGGACTTATATATAAAACAGGAATATGGTTATACGCAACGTTAATAGAAACTGTGGATGATTGTCTACCCGGTTGGTGGTGGGTTTGTTTGTGTGGGTGTGTGTGTTGTGTTTACATGACTCATGTGACCGGTGTGTGATAACGTGTTAATCGAGTTACTGGGACATGGGGTTTCAGACGGTTTACACATGGTTGGCCACGGGAGGTGTAGGGCCTGGACGAATTTCTTTTGGGCGCACAGTTGGGGGTTGCAGAGTTTGATAGCGATTGCTTCTGCTGTAGACAACAGTCTCGCCATGACAACTCGGGAATGAACGTGGGGCACTCTGTAGATAATTTTGAACGCTCTGTCGGGTGTGATTTGGTGACCTGTATCGATCAGATGCATTTATTTTGGTATGCTAGAACAAAGCATAGCGCCATTATAAAGGTGTCATAGTGAGACAGTTCGTAGCGTTCGTGTGTGTGCATGCCCCTTGACCTTTTCTGCTACCTTGGCGTGGTGGTCAGACTTGTGTGCTGTTTTGATCCAGAGGGATGTGCTGACTGCGACCTCGGTCGTTGCAGGTTCAACCATGCCAGATTGGCCAAAGGGAGCAGCCAGACAAAAAACAGATGAGTCCGTTGTGAGGCGTTCGTTGTGTATGGTGTCCTTATGATCAGTTTCGGTTGAGTTTGTATGTTCAGTATTATCTCTATGTCAATGTACCGAATGTCTTGGGTT
>JTDE01001422.1:65992-145735 GCA_014338405.1 Paragonimus skrjabini miyazakii | reverse complement strand
GCTTGATGTTGAGCTTCTTCCTGGCGCTAGATTGGTCGGGCTGGAGTACGCGGAAGACATTGTCTTACTTAGCCCCTCTGCCGAAAACATGCAGACCATGCTGGACAGGTTGAGCGACCGAGCTGGTTTGTATGGAATGCGATTTGCACCTTCAAGACTGGGGCACTTCAACTCCTACTTTTTTCATTGCAGGTAACCCGCTTGAGACTGGACAGTTTCACATACTTGGGTAGCACTATCTCGTCAGCCTGCAATATTGCTGGTGAGATATCAGCGAGGATTGCAAAGGCACGAGTTGCCTTTGCCAAACTGCGTCATCTGTGGCGTCGAAAAGACGTCCGGTTGTCGCTGAAAGGAAGGGTGTATAATGCCTGTGTGCGTTCCATTTTGCTCTATGGTTCGGAAACGTGGCCTGTTAACAAAAAAGATGTCAACAGGCTTGCTGTGTCTGACCATCATTGTCTCCGCCAACTGGCCCATATTAAGTGGAATTATCGCGTGAGCAATGTGGCAGTTTGCCTGCGCGTATTCCGGAACGCTTGAGATGCGCGATCAATTGGTCAATTCATCACGGTACACAGCTTCCGATGGTTGGATCACGTACTCCGTATGTCATCTAATCGTTTACCGTACCGGGCATTATATGCTGAAGCCACCAACAGTTGGGTCAAGCCGCGTGATGGTCAACCAACAACGTGGTCACGAAATATGAAGACCTTGACTGCTCCATTGAGCAAAGTGGGTAGGTGTCGCCTGCCTGGATGGGGTCCTCGTGATCACTCAAACCGCCGGTTAGAGACGCTATCCGAGATGGCAATGTGTCGCAGTCAATGGCGTGCCTGCATCCATACCATTTCTAGTTCTTCAACTTAGTCTTGTTTTAAAAAATTTCAATCTTCTTAGTAACGTTTTCTTCTAGGATGTTCCACGTCACTGTTGAGGTGAACGGCGGTCCGAGCCACAGTAACTTTTGGTCAGGCTCATGGCTGTTATGATGATGATGAGTTTAAACAACGGTCGATCATTTGTTTTATGAGGTTTTGCTTCTAGATCTTGTGTTGCGATTGGTTGCATCTGATTCATCAAGTTCAATTTGACTGAGTTAAACGGAATTCGGTGCATTGTGCCCTAGCGATACAATTTTCAAACTCACGTTGAAACCGTTCCCTCTCGGTGGTACTGCCAACCGTTTGTCACACTTCGAGAACCGAATGTTTTGACGTTCAATCTTGTTGCGCTATATTGTTCCTGACCTCCTGTCGGGGACCTGGATGCCAATGAACATGTTGTTGGACGCTGGCTTGAAATACTTCATGCTATGGGATTCTGAAGGCAGTAGCTGAGTCAATAGCACGACCGGTGATCGCAACACACCCAGCAACTACGGACGTGTATGCGTCATCACAGATCTGCCAGTCGAAGAACTGCTTGAAAGTTTTATTGAGTCGACTGAGTACACCAACCGAAATGGACTAGCTGATTATTCCGCGTTTCTGTCAGATGTATCTGGCCCTGGACTAGACCATCAGGATGGCTGCGTATGCCTACATCCATAAAACACGATAGGTTATTCGTTTTAGTTTTCGCTGAAAATTATTTGGCTGATGAGCCATGCGTGGATAGCAATGATTTGGAAAGAAAGTCGCCTGGAGATTCTCCCACCCTTCAACCGAAGGCAACCACATTCAAGTTAAATTGAGATGCTCGCTCAAGCTGTTCAATCCTACCAAAATGCATACACATATAAACGCTAACGAAATTTTTCCTTTCAGCTAGTCTCACAAGATTATACTTCACCGGTGTTAAACAGACATCTCCGGAACATTTTCTTCTGATAACTGTCTGATGAGTGCAGGAATGTAGTTATTTCAAACTGTCCATTGTAGTCCGTGCAAGTTTGGTAACAAAAGTGGGCAGCATAAATTTGTGCTTGATGAGCGGACGTATCGTTTGTTGTAATTTCTGTCATGCACCTGATCTGACTACGTTTTCTGATTGACAAGTTCTAGAATAGTTTGACGACTGAATGATTTATTGCATGTAAGACTATCTCGATTCGGCATGTTGTTTCTATCATTTGCTTTAGTAGCAGACAGTTATATTAATAGTTGTTCATTAACCGCAAGAATCGGTTCAACACGAAGCAGTCAACATTTTGTAAATAAGCTTTGAGTATACACGTAAAATATATAGAAGTGCAACATGATCCTGAGTGGTTGCAGCGATTTTCGTTCACATGGCCTTTCACAGAGAGCTGACATTTCAACTGATCGGTGAATATGTGCCAGTATTAATCGTTATTCGTATAAAACGAGGTCGACCTTCTGCAGAAGCGAAATACACGTACATCTAGCCAGGGATGACCAGGAAAGGATAATTAATTGTTCTGAGTAAGTTTGTCATAAATTACCGGGAACAATGGGAACATTACCGGCACGTGATATCTCGGATGGGACATAGTGCACAGATATACAACCAATCATACCTTGCAACGTCAATTAATGTCCCTTCAAACTGGGAGGAGACTGACGGTTTCAACTGAGCGACATGTGTATTGTATATGACAACTGAATTTCCAATAGGTTGAAGGGAACTGAACAGATCGTATGCCTAGATGCCCGTAGCAAGTCCATATGAGCGCCCCGATCCACGAGTTGACATTGCCATATACTGAACGAGTAGGACTATATCGATGTTCAATTGTGAAATACTAACAGGCTTTTTAATGAATTTCACAGGGAGAAGTCAGTTGACCATTAACGATCGAGGTTGGCATCAGTGGAAGGCAATCGAATTTCATTCGTATTTCCAGTGAGTAATATGTCAACGGAAAGGCTGATAAAATATATTTGATCATGTCGACACGGCATTGTAATGGTTGTACTTCGAAATACGGTTGCGTCAGTGGATATTGAACGAAACTCTGATTGTATACCTAAGATCGAACCAAACTGATCCGACGGAGTTAACGTTAGCGGGAAGGCGAGTGCCTGGATGAGCATAGTATCGAACGTACTAAGGCAATATATGCCAACCAAAATGCTAATTATCACATTGTTTTCGACTGGAAAGTGTGGTTGAGTATAGACTCATCACTCAAGTACAGCACACGATATCACGCCTAGTCGATCACGTGAATGGTTCTGTTCGATTACGGAATAATCCTTCTGTGACATGGTCATGTTAGAACTGACGGTCATCAAATCACCACGGTTAGTTAATTGGGCAATTCATCAGTGATGTCTATGCTTCAATTTGACAGACGTGGTAACCTGTACACGAAGGCTTGGAAAATCCCCACAACGGATTCTTAATTTGTGTCTTGGTGGCAATGACCACAGTTGGATTTTTGTAAGTTTGTTCATGGCAGTTTAAGTAGTGAGGTGTGGTGAAGACAAGTTGAAGCAATGTGTGTTTGTTTGCGATCAAATATGCTCACTGGCCGTCGAAAGTTGACGCATGACACTTGAATATTTGGGAAGTTATGTTTTTGGCAGTTTTCTGTTCAAGTTGCAATTCAGTTTGTGTTTTTCTGTCTGGTTTCCTGTTTCAACAAAATCCGACTGGGTCAATGTCAATGCCAGCTGTCTGGTGACGACTGTTCAGCATGCACACATCCTACCGATGTGTTGAGTGTGTTTTACAATTCGCCATGTCATCTTTTTTCAGAATCTCGTTCTTACTTGACGCATAAGCTTTGTTGTATTGGAACGTAGTCACGAACCGTTTCATCAGGTTTGCAAGTGATTTCACTCCAATCAGTTGTTTTCGAATATTTATGTGAAACTGGGATCATGACTGCTTGGATATAAACACTCAATTTTTAGTCACATTTTGCCAATCGATTTTATTTGTTCGCTCAGGAGAAATGCATTGCATTTGACCTTCCTGCTTACAGCACATCACTAATGTGCGCTGATTATCCATTTGTGGTGTTTGAATAATAACAACAACTGAGCTCTCCTCAGCAGACGTTTTCTTTTTTAAATATTTGGGTCACTTTTTCACTTCAATGATTGACACCGGTATATAACAAGGGGTTTTTCAAACTTCGATTCGAAAAAAATTCAAATCATTATCTGTAACTGAAAGAAAGTAGTGTTCGAATTACAATTCTTGATACGTGATAGCAATTTTCCATTAACTCATCTGTGATAACGGATCTCACAGTCATTCAAATGCATTTTTGTTCTCTTTTAGCAATACTACACATCTAAGCTCAGAGCACCCGTCTTCATTTGATCTCCGTGCATAAGATGGGCGATTTAATTTGGTTTCGTTTGAGTGCATTAAGAAGCTTACCCCCTCACTGTGATGACGATAGGACTGAACAAGTTAATCTCAGATGATTTAGTCTAATGGATTATTTAGCTCTTGGTTGATACACACTGATATTTTTGTTGTCAGTGTTGATATTAGGGATGAACTATTGGTTTGTTAAACGGCTCAGTTATCTACTGAATTCATCTAATGTGAGAAGCAGAAACAGTGCATCACATATCGCAATAGACACTGTGAGCTTTTTTACCGATTTGTCCTGGATGTGGTAACATATGTTGATTTTCTTCAGTTAAAGAATGGGAGACTTTTTTATCAGTCCTCGAATTAAACATGAGGGCATTTCATTCTTCCGTTGGCAAATCTGGTCTATATGTGATTCTGATAAGTAAACAACAATATTCAGATTCACAACTTCCTTCTAGAAAGCACAGTTTTCCTCTGCAAACACTTCTGGTTTGAACAACCAAACTTATGTTTGAATTATGTCAGGTGAGAATCTCCTCAATCGTCAACGAATGATACGAGTTCGTCTCGTCAGGTTGGGTATATCTCAAACGAGATGCGGTATTCGTTAATGAAGGCCACCCAGAGGCCACATGAACCGTTGACCTGCGTGGAACATTCATGCTTGAAAAGTTCGTGTCAACTGTATGGAGTCCTTTAAACCTGTGTCGGTTTTTATATGACACTGAATTTGTCTGACTCACGCACCGGGAGTCACACCGAGCGCTAGAATCTGAAATATTATGAACAAATCTACGAGCAGAGCGGTATTGTGTTCTCTTATTCGCTCGTGCCTAACGTGAGGTCAGTGGCGCGGTGGTAAACACGGTTGCCTCATGAACAGCGTGGCTGGAGTCCTAGTCCCAGCAGTGGCGAGGATATGCACTACTGACGAGCTCTAATGAGAGCAAAACTTGAGTCTAGTGCTTCTTTTCGAAAGGGGCCGACTGGAAAGTCTATGGGAATGCGGCAGCTGTGATCAATTGTGGGTGATGTTCAACTTGAAATTAACCAAATCCCCGACTACTCATCAGTAATCTAAAATATCGCCTAGCAGGTTTAATGAGATCGGAGCTCTCGACCTGTCTAGGAAGTCCTAATCGCGGGGTTATCGACTGGAGTTAACAGACAGTAGCTGTGTCTCCATTTCGAGACGATCGGGCAACTTGATCATTACTCACAAGCGAAAGTGGTTGAGTATTTACATATGATAATTTAGTCGTGCCTAACGTGAGGTCAGTGGCGCAGGTGCCTCATGAACAACGTGGCCGGAGTTCTAGTACCGGCCGTGGCAAGGACGTGTACTATTGACAAGCTCTAATGAGAGCGAAACTCGAGTCTAGTGCTTCTTTTCAAAAGGGGCCGACTGGAAAGTCTATGGCAATGCGACAGCTGCGATTGATTATGGGTGATGTTCAAACTGAAAAAGACAGCTTATTCGCGTCAAATTTCATGTATTATTGGGCTGTTTTAACCCTAACAGTAATAGTTTAGAAAGAACTAAAACGCAAAAATCTAGAATTCGGTCGGATTAGAACCAGTGACAGAAACTGTATGTCACGCACACGACAGTTTTCTCACTAGTTGAGCTACAAGGCCATTCTCAAGAAACTTTTGAACTCAGTTACCGGCCCAACCCACTGTTTCATATCGAATCCACCAAACTATCTCGCAGATTGTCTGCCCAAGCTGGATTTCTCAGCCAGTTTTTGCTGGAATCCATCAACGCCATCAAGGAGTACTGAAGTTGAATTACTGATATGTAGTGTGATATATTTGCTGGTTCAGAATGACCCAGTTCCGAAATAAATGAGAAACAAATGGTTCATGGCAACCATTCCTCTGTGGTCTGTTCCCAAAGATCGTTGGCTTTTGTTGGACTGCATCCGCATGATAAGTGGGTGTGACTCAATCGAACAACCTTCTCACTAAACATCATTTTTATAAAGCTAGAACTCGAACCTGGAGAAGCGGGCCTGCCTAAATACTAATACAATATATGCCGCATCGTGAAATAGTCGACTGTGATGTGGATAATCTTTGCTTGCCGACTTAAGCTTACCACAAAGAATATGGGTTGAATTTCAATCAAATGGAATATTGTCAAATTTTTCATTATTTAACTTGCAAAAAATTAATTTCTTAGGTGTCTGACCCCATTAGTTAAGGTTGGGCAGAAATGGACCCAACTACATCACCTTGATGTAATAATCGAACGCACATAGGTCAGAGGTTCGGATGATATTGACCGTCACACTCACCGTTCGCCTTTTGACTACGCATAAAATTGTCCAACTTCGATCACAATGTTCACACCTACGTAAATTTTCCACTAACGCGCCCAGAAGAAATCCGCTTTACCCGAAAAGCCTCAATTGCGTTGCCAATGTGATCTCTCGAGGTAATCACACATTCTGAGCATTATTCACAAACCACTGAGACTGAGAGTTTGTATACGATAATTCGATCATGCCTAGGGTGACGGCCGGCACTATGATGCGACTGGTTGCATCATGAAAGCGTGGTAGGTAGATCTTCTATTGACAAGCTCTTTGATGAGCAGAGAGTGAATTCAGCGGCTCTTCCAAAGATCGCTTCTTGGAAATGTCTACCTGGATGCAAAGGATGTTATTACCTGTGTGTTGTGTTTTAAATATGTCGGTCAACTCCCTGATCGATTATCATCGTTAATTTTCAGTATTGAATTTACCTGTGTACAACGCCGTGCAGGTCAATTCCACAACCTTGGGGGTTTGAAATTTATATACCTAGGGAATTCAAGTATTCGAAAACGCACACAATGAACGTAAATTCCAAATGAGCAGCCTTCCGCTCAAACTCATTGAGAATGGACTCACCCCTGACTACATCTGATTGTATATATAGTAGTTAGCTTTATGCAGCAAAGGAAACACTGAGTTTAAACAAACAGAACCTGGGAAATTAATACAAGTGCAACTATAATTATTGTGCCCGTCCAGTAAAATTATGGCTGATCTGTGCGCGCTGTGAAAATTTACAACCACCGGTAGCTCCGAACAGAGGGCTTGCGTCTATAAAACATCCGTCCATCTATTTCATATGCTTTAAACACAATTTATTTCACGGGACGTGTTATTGTTTGATTCTGAGACAGATTACAGCTCATCAGTTTCCCTTCTGAAGATCTCGCAACCCCGAAAATGACTTTCGTGAAACAACATATCATCATATCTGCACCCTCAGCCTAATATGTCATCAGTCAGTGTCTCAGTTAAGTGATCTGTTGGAACAACTCCATATTCTGAATATGGGATAAGTGGTTGATTTTGAAACTAAACTTATCAGAGTTCTACACAAAGAATTACGTGATCTGAGCAGATTCCGATCTATAACATGCGATAATATGTTTGTACCACATGTTTTCTAGTAGCTACTGAACATAGTTAAGCGGTTCCGACTGCTTTAATTATGTGATAACGTCCGAAAAATACCAACATGCACTAATGATGAGCTTTAATAAAAGCGAAACTCGAGTCTAGTGCTTCTTTTCGAAAGAGGCTGACTGGAACGTCCGAAAAATACCAACATGTCTGTTCCACGGAAAGTGATCAGATTGATGTGCTCCAATAGCTCTGCATTGATGTGTTCTGCAGTAAACCCAGGTTGGTTGTATGCATTCCAAACAGAAAAAAACCTTTTCATTGAAACTAGTAACATCAGGAAACAAATTTTTCCATGCTTATATAACTACTGCAAGTTTTTTCCACGAAACAAAATACAAAGGTTCAATAACAGTTTGTCAGTGACGTCAATTTTATAGCATATTGCCATACGCCTTAACACAGTATTTTCAGAATGGTCTGCCAAGTTTTTGTTTATAATACGGCACTAATCCGAACTCTGTTAACCCTCATACTGGTTCTATAAAATGTCACATATGATCCGGGGCAGTTCGTGATGTACATATTTTATTGAAATGCGCTGATATTGTGGCGAAAAGGCGCCCAATAAAGCACAATCTTTATCGTCCAACGCGCTAGTTACCATGCCACACGAGCGCTCGCGATTTTGAATCACAATTCCAGTCCACAACACCCCCCGGTTTCCGCTCGCACGTCGTGTGCACTTCTACCCGGTTTAGGTGTGTGATTGGCGCCTTCTACCCGGGGGTTTTCTACCTGCTATTCTTCGGCCGTTGATCCGATTTCGCTGAGCGATAGCTTGTCCGATTGCTCGTGCTGTCCTCCGTCAATCTACTGTAGGCTTTGACCGTAATCCACAGCTGTGTTGAGATATTCCTGAGAGTGTTGGAATAATCACACCTTCAATTTGGTCATTCATTCTATTTCGGCTGTCACGTCTCGCCCGTTGGTCCGATCCGGTCGAGCGATGACTCATCCGGTCGCCCATGCCGTTCTCCATCCGCTCACCGTGGGTGTTTGAACGCACCTCCCACCTGCGTTGAGGTATTCCGCCGAGAGCTGGAATGCTCTCACTTCCTGCCTGACAATCCCCCACAATATGAACTGTTTGGAGATATTGAGTGAAGCGTAAATATTTCGCAAACTAAAGTCTGTAACTTTAATCAGTAAATTCAGAACTAACGAAATGACTTAAGGTTTGTTCTGGTTAATTACGTGCACAGTTGAACAAAGTATGTTCGAGTATTTTAAGGTATTCAAACAGGCTTCACTGGCATTAGCCAAACGCTCTCAAGGTTTTTACAAAGAAGTTTCATCAGAGATGAAGTTGACACAACCTACTCCAGATGAAAGAGCAAAATAAAACTCAAAGTAATGTCCCATAATGAGCATAATGAGTATCACTTTGATGTGACCACAGCAGTTAACCACAAAGTCAATCAGGATTAGAACTGCAGTTATCGATGTCAAAGGAATAGTTAGAGCATCAGTAGACATGCGTTCAATCGAAACTAAAAAAATGTTTGTTAACTCTTGTTGATAACAACTGCCTGACAAAATCACACGAGTACTGATCAATCTAACCAACAAGGTATCGTACGCATCAACTGTAGCAAAATACTCAGCATCCTGTTTTCAGCAATCCACAATGTATCCGGCAAGACTTATTACAGATTGTACACCATCCAAATCCGATCGGAGTCTTTTCAATGAGATTAGCTTCATTGCTAGCCCACGCCAAGATATTAATTAAAAACTACTTCTTTATCACTGTCAGGTCTAATATAGTGCTGGCCTAAAATGCTTCAAATTTCGAATCAAGTGTGATTTACACAGGAAAGAAACCTTCGGATTTTGTTGAGCAAAAAATAAGTCACTTCCACTAAAATCACCGGGTTCACCCCACTCAGGCGTTCCGTGTTGTCTTCAAAGTCCCAATAAACCACCCAAAACTGGTCAGACAACGAATGTTGGCTACTGCTAAATCGATCGCCATTCGATTACGCAACCCGATTTTGTGTTCACACAAAATATTCGTGCAAGCCCTGCAGTTGCCGTGGCCAAAGGTCTCACCATCAGTCCGTATGCCCATCTAAACTCCAACCGATAACTTTGTGACGTAATGATGGATGGAACTCCAAACCACCAACCGTTAACACTGGTGATTTGCTCCCCGAGTGAATGACCTATTCAGGTCTGGATATTTTATAACGTTCTGCTCGATCCAATGACACTCTGCTAAACCTCCTTGTCTTGTGTACACACTGTTTTTGATTTTGCTGGATCTATATAACTGTATTGATCTGATGATGAATTATCGAAAACAATTGTTCGTCACATCTACTGTTCTATGATTCGCAGGGAATTTTTGTGAGATCCACTAAAATCCTCAAGAGTAGTCCAGCTTGTGTTTGAACATGTAACTTTAATGTTCTACCCAACTTTTGCTTTGTTGTCCACGAATCTTCAAGCGGTCCATGTTGAATGTCCATCCTAGAAAATGAAATGATCCATTAAAAAAAAGATATGGCAAGGGACATCGGCCCTAGTTGTAAACCCCTAACTCAGATTCTTGAAGTAAACAGACTGAACGACTGTGAATGCAAGAGCAGAGTTGGTAAGTGGTTCATAAAAAGCATTTGCGCTGCCTTATGGTCGTTACGCTATCCAATTCCCCCAACAACAATGATTACTTGATTTTGTGAAAACATGTGCTGGAGGAATTGTACACACACATTGACTATCGACGGAATGAAAGATTTTTCAATATTGAGGCCTGTATGAAGTGTCAAAGAAACGTAACTTTGAGTACGTACATTTTTGCCATCAATCCAGTATCTAAAGAGTTACGTTAGCATCGCAGAAGTGAAATAGTCAAGTTAAAATTATGAAATAAAGGATGGAGTAATTTTGAGACAGTCGTCTTAATAGCCTACACATTTTATGAATAATTGACATTAAACTATTACTGTTATGAAACGTATTTAAGATATGCTACTACCAGCCCGTAATAAAAATATTTGTGTTTGTCTCATCCGTTGATTTATCACCGTTCTGTCAATTGTCTGCAGATCTAATACGCTTGTCTACAAAAGCCAACTTAACTAATCGTTACCATCTGAAAAAATATGCCGTAGCTGTAACATTTGCTAACAGACCGCCCTCACAATACTTCACTACACTCTGTTGTTTCTTAGTGATTGCTAATAGAGTATTGATATTTCAAGACAAATCGTGAGTATATTTTTTACTTGACACTGAATCGACCAGTATATCGATTGTGCGACTTGGTTTTGTATGCGTCAGTAGATTGTATAAACTCTGTTTAAAGTTTACTTCAACAACCCTCATTAATATCCACACTCAACCGTCAACTTGATTATTTGTGGCTCACCGTAAGCGTGTATGCATTACATTAACGATAAAATATATATACTCTGTTCAAAGTGTATACTATGCGCCTCCGTATGGAAGACTGATGCTAAGGGATCTGCCAGGACAACGTGTCAAGATAGTTGATGAAATGTTGTAATCCAATTTGTCTCGTTTTTAAACTAGCCGGTAATGCATATATTTGCCACGGTCGGATCTGAATTCCTGATACGGTTTCTTGAAGCTAATATGTTGACTACTGCGACACTGATCTCACATTATGCACAGATCACATAAGCATATGAGACTAATCAGACAAGTTTGCTACTGAGTAAAGCTTACAATGTTGGAGTGCGAATACTACGATCACCTACGAGTGCAGTTCAAAGTATATCATACAGATTTCTCTACTATCTTTCGATAGTCAAAATACCGCTCACAAATTTCAGGTATTTCTGCAACTTCAACTGAACGAGGAATACCAATCGTTAATTATTGGGTAAACTAAACGAGACAGTTACTATCATCTCCCCAGACGATCGAGCCACCCTAGCATTACTCACAAGCGATTATGACTGAGTGTTTGTGTACGATAGACTGGTCGTGCCCAATGCGAGCCTAGTGGAACAATACTTAAAATTATTGTCTCATAAAACGCATTCGAAGTCCAGATCTTTTCCGTAGCTGTTCTGATCAGTTTTGCTAACAGTAAGGCACAGTTTCAATAATTCTTTTTGGAGGGGCATGTTGGAATGTTTGTGGAAACGCAAAATTCGCCATCGGTTATTTGTGAAATTCAGTTCATACTTACCAATATCGTTTACCACTCAACTGTGATCAGTCAACGATGTTATAATAAATTACACACCAATATGTCTGCCACGTCACAGGATTTCACCAGCCCTTGCAAGATAATCGTTTTAGAGCATAACTGCATGTTGCGTCATATGGAAGTTTGAAAATTGTAGAAAGATAACTGTTCGCACTGCTTAACTTTTCTAGGGGTCTGGAGGACACGCCTCGACGGAATGTTTGGAAAAGTGGACGCCAAATTTGGATCTTTACACGGTATGAGAAAACGCCGTGAAGAAATAAAAGCTTTCTACCAGAAGTAGACTCATATAGTAAAGTATTTACAACCCTATAGTCTCTCAGGCGCCATTTTTTCTGTACCTAGAAGCATGATAATTAGTTAATATCAAAATGCGACAGAAACTTTCGCTTCGTCGTTCGCTGTCCACTTTCCGCTACTTGAAACAAGACGTAATTACGTAATTAATTTTTTAGTAAATTGTCTGTCAGTCGAAGAACGAAAAAGATATCCTCATAGTCCTAAAAATTATTTGATTTGCAAAGCTGTGAACATTTTTTAGGATAAGCATATATCACTACTTTAGACGGAAAGTAATCAACCTATTGGTTGAAACTTTACATACTCGTGAGTCATTATTCCGCTTCTGGGAAAAATAAACTTCAAGAACCAGGAATGATTGCAGATGAGGAATGGTAAAATACTTATCAGCTCATCAGAAATCGAGATGAATTTTCAGATGATTTGTTTTCAAAACACATTCGCTCATCACATCAATCAAGTGTATGTGTCCAAGTTTACTCTTATTTGTGAATACATAAATCAGAAAATCATAAGCTCTTCTCCTCAAATGTTGGATTATTTGTTCCAAGTTTTGTCATTTTACTTTATGTGTTTTGATGTCTATGTGCCTCGTTAAGAAAATCGACACCGACGGAGAGCACAGGGACCGTATTTCTCTAGATTAAGATAGGGTTGCTAAACGGTTCAAATTATTCTATCCGTTCCACTTCGAAGGATACTCAAATTGCCGGTTAATGAGAACACTGATTCGTGATACGGTGATCGCTCAAGTTAATAACAAGCAGAAAATTGGAGATTTAGAGTTTGCGGTTTCTCAACTCATTCTGACAAGATCTATTTCAGTTTGTATCTGTGCAACGGTAGTCAACCGCCGTAATCTGACACGCTGAAATGAAGCCAAAGAAATCATCTGGGTTAGCTTATTCCCACTTATATTTGTGTAACCGGTGAAGTGTTGAAGAAGACACAGGTTTGTGACAATTAAATTGTTTGCTTAAGTTCTTGATCGCCTTAACTGTAACACCACGTAGCTGAAACCGATTGGGGAGGGTTGGTTTGAAAACTATAAACAAGAGAAGACATGAGTTTCAGTCTTAATAACAGTCACGAACTAGTTCTTGTCTAAGTTAAAGAAACCTGATATGCCCATTTTAATCAGTCATTGACTTTCACATGCATTCCTCAATGAAATGGCAGCTGGGCGAATAAGCGACCCAGGTTGTGTTACAACGAACTGCGTCTGAGTATCCCGTTTACTTTTTGTCTGATGACTTTAGTCAACCACGAACTTGTTAAGAAGGTGTGTAACAAAACAGCAAGCCAGCGCTTGTGTTCACAAATTCGGTCGCAGACTATACATGCTTCAGTTGTTATGTGCTGAAAGGTAATCCATTTGATAAACAAAATTTTCACAAATTACAACAACATTGTCTTATAGCTTATTTACTTTCACATATCTCAATAAAAGATTTCATTGCATGTAAAAGGCCGTCCAATAGTCCAGGTATGGAGACCATGTTTAATTTTGAATATAGTTCATGAGTACACCTTGAATTCCCTTTAACGAAAAGGTTTTTCTACTGACAGCGAACAAGTTGTTATGCACATAACCATTGAGATTGCACTCAATTTCACGGTGTAGCTGTGGCTCTACAACTAAATGTTCTGGTCATAATGAGAATAAATGAAAGTGGACCGCATAATTCTGCATGTCATGTTAGTAGTATAATAGGGCAGTGTATATCAGAAACGCAATAGAATATATGTAATTGTCACTATTCCCATAGACGGAAGCTTACTGACCCCGTTTATGAATTTAGTACGGTGAGTTCTCTCAACATGATACCAAGAGGAATATGGAGCTGAAAACAATTTGCCGTCAGTATATTTGTACTTCTCTCTGACGAACGAACTTCGCCTCTCCAGTCAGAAACGACTATATTTGACGTCATTCCAACCATAACGTTAGCAAAAAAAGAGAGTGCAACCAATTGGTAGTCAGTTCCAAATTTTAGTTAGATGTAGCCCCCGTGGAACCTGTATGAAGTCTCCAACTTCGTTTTATTGTGTCATTGAATTTTCTCCACAAATCCCCAACCAGCTGACGTAATTTCGGTACAGTTGTGATAAACACAACCGGGGAAATAGAATTGTTAAAGATTATGAGAAACTTCGTGAACGCATTCCATGGGCCAGCCACCTTGTACCCGACCCTACCAACGTAGCCAATGAGGAAGTAGCAGAAGTCAGGGAGAGTACATACAGTGAAAACGATCGCAGCCACTTGAATAGACAATGTAAGACGCTGCGCGTTACGTCGTTTCAAAAAGTGAACACTCAAGATCGGGACAGGTGGTCGATGTCGGTTTCGTAAGTACATCAAGACAAAAATGAGCACAAATGTGATTACCGGTAGAATCAATATGGAAGTGTACCACAGATACGGATAGACAGTAAAGAACCATCCAGAAATGTCCTGGTTTGATTTGCTTTCCAGAATACAACGTCCGTTTATCAAGTATACCATGTAACCACTAGGTATACTGACTAAAAATGTTAACAACAGCATGACCAGATAGCCACACAATAAACGTTTAATTACGTTTTTATTGTTACTGTCCGGATGGTAGATGTCCCACAATCGATCTGCAGCGAGGGCAATCAGATTAAATATGCTCATTATGAGTGGCATTACAAAAACCAAATTGCTCACCCAAACAACACAGTTCAACAGTGACACATCAACATCCGTGGGAGCTAGTGTTCGTGTTAAATGCGTATAAATAATAGCCGCCAAACAAACACACGAATTGAATGCCGCTTGGCTGGTCACAAGCCATTGAAATGAAGTCGATAAAAATGATTGAAATGAAATAATAACAATGAAAGCTAGGTTATGTAATAATCCGAGGTAGCACACGATGAGTTGGAATACGTTAAATTTGTGACCCCAATCTTCGTTCGATTTGAAGAAGAACACCATGTTACTATAAATCTGCGCTCAATGTGGGAATACTCTCTTGTATTACTCGACTGATTACGCAATGTCAGCACCAACCAAATTTCGTAAATTAAATTATTCAGTGATTGGTTGATACAGATATTGCATAGTAAGTTATAGATTCTCCCTGCCTCGTAGTTCATGCTTATTGGCAACATTAACTAACAGGCACGGTTGGTTACACGGGTAGATTTCGAGTGCCAATTTTCATGGCTTGCTGGATAAAATTAATTGAAGTTGACAACGAATACCACTAGTTTTTATGGTACTGATCCTAAAAATTGACAGTTCGAATAAACGGTCAGTTCCAAATAAACATCAGCAATTTGTTTGTACTCCATCTCTGCTAAAATTATGCCTTCACACAAACTAAGTTTGTTAATTTTGCAATCTAATTTTATTTCTATCTAAATCAAAAACCTTTTCCACCCACGAAATCTTAACTACTATAGAAATTCGTAACTATGAACATTCTTTTTTTAAAAAATATTTTCGCTACAACACAGGAGTACACTTTAGCTGACTTAATCCAAAGAGATTTATCAATCAGAACTGAAAAGTCACTGATAAACGCGGTTAACAAGTGTGATCCTAACTCAGCTTGAATAGTAGGCACAGCGCTGTGCCTGACCGACTACGTCATGGTCCGTTGAGTAATCTAACTGTGAGAGTAGTTCCGTAGTCACAACTTTGAAAAGGAATCCTTTAAAGAGCTAAAAGAATGAAATGTAAACCAACAGCTGAGTTCAATAAATAGTTCTTCCGCTGACAGCACAATTAAACTTAAGTTAGACAACAAATGAAAAGTGATTAGTGGCATAATATTCAAATTAGGGTTGTGAGACGCAGAAGGCTGGAAATGTTTGCCTACACCTCCACATGGTTTGAAAGGATTTACTGAAGAAAACTTTTTGATGGTTGAGCGATTTCAGCCAGAAAATGATCAAACACATGGGTGGTGGAACAGAAACCCAGTTAGAATTTATTAAAAACACAAGACACCAACGTCTTTATGAAGCAAGCAGCACCTAACTACGGATAGTAATGTATAGTCAGGCTTAGTTTCACTTTAATGAAGACACTGAATCTACCAAGCAATCTGGTGATTGGGCTGGACCAGTGTAGTGAACAAGTGGGTATGCACTTGACCCCTGTACACTAACTATTTAAAACGCCTTTCCTGAAGAGCAATCGAAACGTGGACCCAACAGACCTTGAACTAAAAGAGCGCAGTAGGGTGTAGAAGCACACCATCTATTTCCAGCAGTGTTCGGAAATGCGATTAGCAGTTGGCTCTAGCCTAGTCTGAGACCAACGGCAGAAACCAAGAGGGAGAAGAAAAGAAGCGCGAGACGGGTCACAACCCACTCGGTGGCACTCAAATGCGCGCCGAGCGTAAAAGTGCGTGGAATCTTCGGATGCGTTAAACAACGCTCGAAAAGGTCAGAAATGAACTAACTTGAAGAACGGAATGGTAGGTGAGTCGTTAGGAGGAGGGCAAGCATTCGCTGCGGGCAATTAGTTGCACAACTGAAGAAAGTGGCACAATTCATATTAGGCCTCTTATAGAAGGGGTATATAGAATCATGCGTACAGAACAAAAAAAACGGGAAAACAAGGCTGCAGCTGGGATCCTTAGAGGACTCAGACAATCGCTCGTTACCACACCAGTTCGATGTATGTATTCAGCCATTTTTTAATTTGGCAGGCGTAGGAATTGTTACATTGGACATCGGTAGAGTGTTTTTGATTTGGCATGCCGATGACACTGAATGAATGCAGTTTACAGGTTAGACAGCCTATATACTGTTGCGGTTTCGACGAAAAGTTATATTTGAGGTGACTATTTAGATAAAGTTAAAGTATGCTTCACAACGAGTACCTTGAATGTTGCCGATGTTACACCTTCGCTAAGATTACGATAGATTGAGAATCGCTTGAATTCAAGCAAACGGTTACCCCGAGTTATCATCATTGAAATGGTGGACAGCTGTTTCCACATCATCAGCAGCACGCACTCCGCAAAGTCGAACCTACGATCCTTGAAAAAGTAGCAGATTGTAGTCCAAGCACTCATCCACTAGACTACAGTGTCACGGTCACCGCGGTTGCAGGAAGGTAGGTGAATTAGTTTTCGTAGCCAGTGTGCTTCCCTTCGCTGGGGGACTGAAATCGATCATTCGTTTTCAGCTCGATCATTTCATTTGCAGGCCAACCACAAAAAGCGGCTGATCGATTTCAGCCTATTAGAGAAAAGAAGTGCAACGACTAAGGAGAGAAAAACCGTACACAGTTTACCTGTTTCATCTGTGTTAGTTTAGCTTTTTAAAAGTTTTCTTTGTGTACCCCTTTGTACTCACCTGTGATTGAGTTCTCAGATGTAGAAACCCATCCTATATGCAAAGAGTAGAATTGTTCAATGGACAGCAACAATAAACTTAAATTCCTCAATAACTTCAATGGATATTCTGCAACTGAAAGTTTACATTGCTCCAATACTGCGGCAACTCCCAGATTCCTCAAAATGTTTCAATCTAGGACTAGCTGAGCACGAACAGAAGTAACGGTATAATAATGGGCTTTCCATTATTGGTTAAGTTAGTTTCACTTCTGCATATTCCTTTGATTGAATGCATGTCAGTTCATCTGGAAGTAATTTTAAAGATAACCTGCTACAAATTTTCCAGCAGACAGAAAAGTGTTTTCCAAAGACAGCAGATGTAAAAATAACAAGATATAATTTACTTGGCAACTGGCAGTATCAGAAAGATCAAGGCAAACTAATAAACCAAAGGCTATTGCCTTAAGTAAGGTTTCTAATGTACTACGGTTTTCTGAAAGACAGTCTCGAGTTCAACAAATTAGTCGCCTTCAACGGGTTTTAAGAAAAACCACTGGAAATAGTTTCTAGATTACATAATCTGAGGAACTCAACATCGATACCAGTATGCTGAATAAGCTGAGTGCAGTAGTATTCATCAGACGGATCTGAAGTGATATTTTGATTTATTGTATAGAGGAAATACCATAAATCTCAACTTAACAGTGAAAAGTATAAAATGAACATCACTTACAGATGATCCTTACGTTTGTACACAGAATTTTCAATCAGCCTATTTCGAAAGGACACTTTGAATCCTAGGTCTGCTTTCGATAGAACTCGCACAAATCCTTGACACAGCCGATCATGTTATAATCAAGTAACTGGTCTGGCCCCCTTATTATTTTCATCAAGTCAGACGGGCTTTTCATCATCAAACCCTCAGACATCTTTGCCTATGTATAACTGTCAAGTTGTATTATGGGCTCGAGAGGAGACACAGTCTCTGTCCTCCTTACCCCAGTCGACGACGTTTTTGAACAAAAAGGTAACTCTAATCTAGTGCCACATTTTAAAGGAACCGATTGTAAATAATTACAGATGAAAAAGTTGGCTACAACTGGATAGGGTTCACTTCATACATAACGAATCCCTTCTTACCTATCAAAGAAAAGTATGGTTACAGTATGGTTACAGAATCACTAGTAAACCAAGCTACCTTCTCAATTTTTGATTCAGAATCTCATCCAATTAGTTTTACTGTCATTGCGGAGTCGACGATCCACGGCCAACTTCCCTTATGTTTGGAGGCATTGGATATAGATGTTAGAATGTTACGCATTTTGACAATCTGTTCACAAAACAGAGATCAAATTGGTTAATTGTATAATGTTTTTCAAGATAAGTATTATGCAACCCACCTGGCAAATACTGCAATGAGGCATAGCCATATAACAATAAAATCAATAGAATGCATAGCAGGAGAACATAATTGCATACACCGACCCAGGTTTACAGTCAATCCATCTAGGCTGCCACAGTAAATTTGTCGCATAAGTAAAATAATGACGACGTAGAGGAACTTCGGGGCGTACAGAAAACCCCTGTAGAATATTGGTTATCCTGTAGTGTGACCTTTATTGCCTCCAAATCTTTTGGCAAATCATCCCTCTAAAAAATTGTCCGGACTCTGCAAAATTGTATTTGAAATACTCCACTGTCTATTGAGATGGCGGCCCACTGAAAAGACAGTGCGTCCACGGTAGACTGAAGGTTTGACGGATCGTTTAGGTTGTCATTGAAATCTAACGCCTAAATTGATGCAACTGCTTTGCCCCGTGTGTGAATGCAGCTTTGGGATATGTTTCGAGTTTGTGCAGGATTGCCATTTCACATTCATTTCTTGTTTTAACTAATACATCGTCAACGCAACAGTATCAATGATGCCTACTACTTATAATGGCAACAGTTAAAATGGCTAGCAATGGACCCAACAGATTCCCACTGGCACTGTTTTACAATCTGTTGTGATAAACGAAAATTCTACATTTGTTTTCTGAAACATTTATTATGATTTATGCGTCAGGCTTTTAATGGATTGCATGGTTTATAGCCTGCCAAACGTTATAACGTTGAATCAGTCATACCTATAAATAACATGTCGTGTGCGTGTTGTGTGTAGAAGAATTGGATGATTTATGATGGAAGAGACTTGCACAAACTCCATTCGGCCAGAAAAATGTAAACGAGTATAAATTAAACGACGAAATGACACGTGTGGCTTTCGTGATATGAACATGCAATCGACAGACTCGACAAGCGTTTTCCGCTAACACATCAAACAACAGCTGTTATGCATAAATTATTTGCAAAATTGCGTGTTCAAAATATACCAATAAGTTTAAAATTGCCGAAATATTTTGGAGTGAAACATCCCCAATGGTTGAATAAAAAGCTTATTTTCCAACCTGGTTGAGGTGTGGTTCAGTGAGTGAATAAAATTATCAGAACCGACCGTTTATAGGTCCCATCTACCGGTGTTGCTGCTCATCTTTTCATCGTCAAGACAGTACCTCATATATTGCGAATGACGAAAAGGTTTTACCTAACACATGTTTGTAATAAAGGACAACGGTTTTCGGTCAAGTAGGTCCCAACCTGAAATGATTAATTGAGCGACCTGAATACAACCCACTGATTACTGTGACCGAGCGCCTAGCTGTGTTGAGTGGGTTGCACCTAAGGCGCTCTCAACAATAAGATAAGATGTGCATTTTACAAGTACAAAATCAGGAAGTCATGAATTTTCTTGGACGAGATTGTGTACCGCTACTCAGATACACCATTTATCTTTAGTTTAGTGGTTTATTATAAGAACATGTATCTAAACAAACATCATACTCAGCCATCTTGAAAGATATTACGTCGACAATACATTGATGTTCAATCAGTATAAATAGGTAACAAATTATTTAGCGTAGTACCTGAGTGGTTGTCATCCAAACCCGTAGGTTGACTGAGAAGGAGAAGCCAACAGCTGTTTGTCATTTCTAGACATACTCATAAATCGTCATGAGGATGACCCAATTACAAAGACTGTCTATAAGAAATCCACATGTTCCGACCAATACTTAAACTTCGTCAGCTTCATACCTGTGGATACGTTGTTCACACGTGCAAGTTAAATCTTCATGCACAACAACCTGACGCGGGAACCAGATGTGACCAATTCTGTCTTACAATCGAATGGTTACCCCCAGAATGTTCACAGATGAGTACAGTAAACAAGAAGTACCACCCAAAGAGGTGATCACTGCATGAAAAACAGAAGTCATATACAGCTGCCTTTTAAGGTCCATCACATCGTGTTTCAAGCAACGCAAAGGTTGAAAAATTCAACTAAACTGACTTAATACAACTGCATTCTTGCAGTCGCTCAGACTCAGAAGCTACTAACGCCTTCAATCAAAAGAGATTATCTCTTCAGCGCCGTTTCACACCGTGTTTACCAATGTATATGTAACGGCGAAGAAAATCACATAGACAGATCCAAGAGATGTTTGATCTCCAGATCAAAGAAATGTTTGATTAAATGGGTGGAGAAGTCTGCATTACCGGAGAACTGCCGTCAATAACTGAAACATGTGAATAATCAGTTTCCTCAGTCGCTAGGCCCGTCCTAACCACTGATCACTCTATCCAACCATTTATCTATCCCCTTGTTTGCTATATAAACCGATTCGTGTTACTGTAGACTCGATACTGATGAGTTGATAAGAAATGCTTACATCTACCTTTTTTTTGTTCTAATTGTTTTGCTCGAATATCAATTTGATTTGTTTGAATAGAGCAAACACAAGACCAATACACTGCATAATCAGATTTTGCAGCATCGCCAATGCTGATGTTTGCTGTTAACGGTCTTAGCCGACAAAATTCCAAACCACAAAACGAAATCACAGAACAAATCATATTAGTGATATTTTTTAAAGCTATCGCAGCAGTACAACAGATATCGCTTATCTGTAAACAAGTATAGACTAGTTGTTTGAACATTTACGCGTTGCGGGTATCAAGTCAGCATGGAGTGTTTGAGGTGAGATTTTGTGTACAACTGCTAAGGCGGTACTCAAAATATCCGCTTTGCGTGAGATAAGCGTTCTTTGCAGTAAAAAAAATACCACCTTATTCGTCGTGTTGACAGCTTCAAGACAGTGTCTCTCCAGGTTAACGTCAAATGGCACAAGACCTTCAAGGTCTCTATTTACCCCCACATTTTGTATTCTTTCTCTGTTTCCATTAGTCATAATAGCTAGTGAATTTCTGGAGAATAAGACACTCAGGCAAACAGCTGTTTCTGGCAATTCATATCAAGTTTTGACAGATACACCGAGTAGATGAGAGTTATATCTTGTAACCATAATAAAACAAATAGGTCAGTAAAGGTCACAACAGTGGTGAGAAACATTACCTACGGGTTCCAACTTTAAGCCTTTGATGTACCGTATGCAAACTGTTTCAAACTGTTTACAGTACACCTCCCTATTCTGTAAGGTTGTTTCAACGAAACTGTCACCAGGATTTGTAGCATTCTCCGAGTCACTCCCGAAGGCATCCTCAGTCTGCACACAAAAAATAAATCTTCTTTTTCCCCTTACGATTTCTCTTCAGCTCCTGATCATATGGTCTCCTAAAACCTTTTTGTTGCCCAAACGATTCTGATCTCACCGCTTCGTATTCATTATATCTGTTGTGCTCTCCGGTGAGCTTGTATTTCAATCAAGCTCTCCTTTTCTGGTTCTGCGATCCATCATCCTTTTTACTCCACAACTGTGGCTTGACTTTGTATGGTATTCTCCTCAAAAGCGCGCGCTGTTGTGTCTGGTGGATCAGCCTTCCCCTACTTCTGCCTCACAAAGTTTAGAATGCACTGGCAACTGTAAACGTTACACGTCACTTCTCAATAACCTAATGTAAGTGTGTGAACCATACATCCACTGCCGAGTGGTACTCATTACGAATTAAGTCTGCAGCAGCCTAAGGATCAGAATTAGTCGTTTTTAAGCAGTTAAACTGGTTTGGACCTGCTCACCACGACATCCGACTTCAAAAACCTTGGATACTGTCGATGCACTATTTTCTTGAAGACTGGTACCCCAACATCGTGAGCTGTTGACAAGATGTCCTCTAGTCAACGAAACTCTGATTATGTCTAGTTAAAAGGTGTCATGTCATGAAGCTTTCTGTGATGAAGCAGATGCACTCGCCTGATAACACGCCTGTAGTTGGATGGAACATTTTCCGATGTAGTACATCATTCAAAAGTGCAACAAACAAGATCAGGCAGTCAGGTTTTTCACTACTGATGGGTGTAAACTTTACTCCATGTTGGTGGACGTAGTTGCTCCAGAAACATCAGCTGAAATTCCAAAAGATGTGTTGAAGAAACAAATTCCGCACTACATGCTTCCTACTGAGTTACAGTATGCCAAATTCAATTATTTTTTCACGGACAGAATGTCTCACCGACAGTTTATCATGCAGACTAACTGTTTGATGTAACTAGAGTGATAGGTTGGAGGAGGAAGTATGCGACCGTCCAACCGTGAGGATCAACAACATTAGACTCTAACGGAAGATGCTGAATAGCCACGATTTGACATTTTCAGAGAATTGTAAGATCTGCAAACAGAATAACAAGGGTGCCGCAACAGCTTTTGAAAAAAGAACAACTCTCATTCAGAGATGACCGTATAATTCGACGCCTCTGTTTCACGCTAGATTTTCATATACATGAAAGTCTCAACAGTTCAACCCAGAGATAGCTCATAAAACTGTAAAAAAAAGACATGTCTTCCGACAGCTTTAACTTTCAGGCCACCTACCGTCTTATTCGACGTCACTAGCCACGCTTCTGTTAATACGATGCACATTTCAGCTGTCTGCTAGGAAACTCAATTACCATTTTCATAATAATGACACTAGCTTCACTTGCATATTGTAGATTCAGGAAAATGCTATCAATTCTTATACAATCGGTTATTTTTCATCTTATCGGATGCGGTGAGTTTACTGTTCTGAAGGACGTGGTTGCTTCTGAATGCCTGAACACATCTTGAAGCCAACCAACATGCAGGTCGACAGCACCACCGGCCACCGTCTTCCACCACTCAGAGAAACAACCTTGCTTGTCCAGTTGTATGAGAGGATGTGTCCTCTTGCCCAGTAGTTACCTTCCCCTTAAAGTCCATTCATGTTGGACACGAAGGTGTTGCTATCATTGTTAGCCTGTATCATTGTATACAAAAGTGAAGCTCTTCCAACAACCCACATGTCGTGAGGTTGATTGTGTCATACTCCCATAATACCGGTTGAATGATAGTTCAATGTGTGATTTAGAGTACTAACAGCAATCCAATAGTATCATGCTAAGCCAGTTTCACCCACAACAAGAGGTGATGGAAGAATACGGCGGAGTTGTAGCGATTACCAGTTAACACAGAATCCGTGATTGCATAACTGTACAGCTACTAGAATGGAGCCGGAACACTTCATGAGGTCTATGCACATCAGTAACTACGTCACGTTTGGAATTGCCGAATGCCTTCCGGCACACCGCCATTTTCTGAAAGACTCAACCGCTGACAACCGCTAACATTCATCGAAGTTTGTTTCAATGCAACTTTCATTTTCTTGATACTAGTATGTCATCACTACTATTACAATTAACGTTTGCTTTAACCAGCAAATTACATATGCTTTTACAGAATAAAACAGAGCAGTAGTAATAAAAACTCAACGTAAAAACGAACGAATTTTACGGCAGCTGGCCTTCAAGTCCAGCGCATTGTGTGACACTCCATGCTAAATAAGCTACGTAACTCTGTAGTCACAATAACAAGAGCAAACAATACTTCAGTCAATCACAGCTATAGCACTGTCACAAAATTTCTAGCCAGCCCTTTTTTCTTAAAGAAGCACTAGACTAGAGTTTAGTTCTCATTACAGCAGCTCGTCAGTAGTGCATTTCTATGTCACGGCCGGGACTTCATGAGACAATCGTGTTCAGCACTGTGCCATTGACCTCACAATGGGTACCAGCAATCAAAATACCGCTCAACAAGTAAATAATTTCTGTGACTTCAACTTGGAGAGAAGTTCTATTCGTGGGGTCATCATTCGGAGTTACCAGGACAATTACTGTGTTCCCCCACGAGGTGATCGGCACAACCTGAACATAACTCACAAGCGAAAGTGGTTGAGCATTCACATATGATAATTCAGTCGTGCCCAGTGTGAGGCCAATTGAACAGTGATCAACACTGCTGCCTCAAGAAAGTGTAGCCGTAATTCTAGTCCCGACCATGGCATTATTGACGAACCCTAAGAAATTTGAATCTCGAGCCTAATGCTTCTTTTCAAAAACGGCTAATTGGAATGTTTATCAGAATGCAACGTCTGTGATCAATTGTGAGTGATGTTCGACTTATATTAAAAAGTGAAATTCTTTCCTGCTCACAAGTAATACTACAGTCATCAATGAAAATGTTTCATCACGTATGTCAAAAAATGGTTAAATGAATGTATGGTGAAACTCTCCCAATATAACTCGTTTTTCAGAAAGCTATTTCAGTACGTAGACAAAATGGTGCGGTTTCATAGGCGCTTGATTGATATCATCCATTTGCGACCGGGACTGCCGTTGGTGACCAGTGAATGCTTTATCCTTTCAGTAGTATGTCTCTGTACCGATCTAAATAAATCTTCCAGCAAGAGCTTCTGTGTTGTGCTTAAAATCGCCATGAGGATCACGGGTTTTGTCTCTTCAAGAGTAACTTTCAGTCTGACTAGCTGCATAGCACAGAATGAGGCTGCATACTTACCTGGAGATGCGTCGGATTCTTCGTCAGGAAGGTAATATCACTAGACGAAGTCGTAAATCTGATAATCACGCTCGTTTGTCAAGAGAGTTAACACTTCATCCATTGTGTTACTGAGTAACAAGGAGGAATCGTGGGCTTTCCTGACAAGCATAGCTCTGAGACCAAAGCTAGACCGAGCTAGACTAATACAGTTTGGGAAGACTAGGTAATGTTAAATGTCAAAGATTAAGGAACATATAACTTCTGAGCCATTTTGATAGACATCTTGTGAAATAAATCAAAGTACCTTGAACAGGTCAATGAATGTCGCATAAAGGGTTGGAGATATGGGAGATAACCTTCGGGGCAGCGTATGGAGTAATAGGATCGATACAAGACAGTTATCACGATGTAGAGGTATGAAATCGAGGACGATCATTGCAAACATGCATTACGACGGTCGACTGATACCTTGTGGAAGCCGTGTCCTATAGTACGATATGAGGCAATGAGTCTCAGGTCACTGAGAGAAATTGGATTGTTCATTTTTGAAACAGAATTGGTGCGTGATCCACACAGATGGGTTGAACACCCACTCCGATAACATGAAACAGTTGAAATTTCTAGCCAAGCTATCTGCTTTTGTGCGTCTCAAATATTTGTGCAGCAACTTCGCCAGTAAGTGTTAAGACAAATGGTGATTCCCGCTGAGACAGGTTGTTTCTTGTGAATTTCATGTGATTGAGTGTGTTATAGTTGTGTTGGACAATAAACGCATGTTTTCTGTGTTAGCTGGAGCCAATCTTGGTCGTAAAGTTGCGTTCGCAGTCAACGAAATCAAAGACTCTGAGTGGTGGTGCGTTTATTTCCAACTCTACTTCTTACTTTTGTCCATCCGTACGACGATTCGCAGATAGAATAACACAGGACCGACGCATCTGGCCATATTCTATACAGTTGAATTCCATTCGCTTCTCCCATGGTCTAGGAGATGCCGAGGCAAAGACGCTGGCCGTATTTACATTTTCAAGATCTGTCGTAATTAGCCCATCGGAACCAAGCAGGTCGGTTCAACCTATTTGGAGTTGCGGAACCCTTAGTCGGCAGAGAATTTAACCTAGACTGTCCAGTCGGCTACGCTAGGAGATACAGCAGCATGCGTTCTAATGTTTCTAATGTAATTCCATCATTAGAAAACAGCATGTAACGTAGATGTTTAGGTTTAGCAAATTTACTAACATAATTTATTTCTGATACAGCAAACGTTGCATGGCCTATACATCTACTTTGCATGAACCAGATCCACTTCAAAATTGTATCGGATACGAATACAGTGATGGGGATAACGCAGGACGGACATCTAACCAGATCGGCAAGTAATGATGGCAAGTTGACGGGGGGAACTCGTGGTTATCCCAGATTCTGGGAAAGCAGTTTGGAAATAGCAGCGTTCTATAGTTACGGATCTTTTGTGCGGTACGGTATAAGCAGAGACAGTGTGAAGTATCGATTATTTCTACGACAGTGATGCGACAGTCTTCACGTGAGTTCTACATTCTTCAGTTCATGCCTCAGATGAACACATCTTGACCAGTGCAGTAATATTTCGTAGTTTTTACACAGTTGCTTTGTATACTGCAGAACGTAAAAATACTTGTAATCGTATATAAACTACACTGCATTTACTTCTCGTCCTTCTAATTCTAGATTTTTTGGACTAGCCTTGTGTTCGAAACTGTTCAGTATATACTGCCGGCATTACGACTTTGATCACTACAATCACACACACAGTCACACTGAGTTATGAAGGTATAATGGATGTCAAAACCCTGTACAAAAATATGGTCAATTCAAGTTGAGTATGCTTTGCTCTGTTTCTCCTGTCCATCTTTTTCATGCGAATTGAGAAACCAGTCGTATTGTGCGAATGTGTCGCAGTATGCCAAATCAAACCACACTGAATGAAAGTTTACAAATTGCCGGCACAAACTCCTCAATGGTTGCACCAGTGGATTTGTGCATCATATAACCAGCTCTTATTACAGATGGTCGAACTATAAACTGGTTATATTGAAAGAAACCAAAGACTTAGTTTAGAAGTGTCGGATTGATGAAACAGATGAGTATGCTCCACTAGGTTAACACTGAAGCACCCTTTGAACGATAAACCGTTTCAACCATTTTGCAACCGTCTTTCAAAAAAAAGGACATACTACTTCTTCCGAAATGCTCCTCCACATGTACAGATAGTTCTTCTCAAGCTGCATGAGTATCTTTTTCACAGGGTGCTATCACAAAAGAGGAGGAGGTTACAAAAAAGAAGAGTGCATGTATTAGGTCAGTGGCGCCAGCAAAAACGTGTGGTTGGAAAAAGCTCTAAATAAGGTCCTTTTTATCACTGTAAAGCAGTAGCCTCAAATCAGGAGATTTTAATAACAAAAAAGGCAATGAACGCATGTCACAATATGAATGGACTTTTCAATCACCATTTTCGATGTTCACATCAGATACAAGCAGATTTATTGTCGGTGGTTTTTGTAGAACCAGCATTACGGGACATAAAAAGAATGTTTGAAACAGTACAACCGGAGCTCCATCAGTCCAACAACGCAAGACTTCTACCGAACCAACAAGATGAACATCAAAATAATGGAGTGTATCCTAAAGCAAACTAAGGTGACTGTTGATCAGAGGGCTCATTTCCATAGTGTTTAAGCTATCCGATGGTTGTTGTCTAAGTGGGCCACTGGATGAAACAGTTCTGTTTGACTGAGAAGGACATACTTTTGTCACTCGCCGTAATTTTTGCTATATCGTCAGGTTTTTCGAGGTCATATTTTTGTCACAATTTGAAAGACGTGTAATTCCAAAGATCCCTAACAATGTCAACAAATACCATGTTTCTCCTAAGTTTACTACGATTTTGGTCGGACCGTAGCTCTTGGCTGTCTGCTTCAGCAGTAACATCTTGGCTCAGGACTGACTGTTTTGTCATCACTTTCAGCTAATCCCCAATTTTATTTGTTTTGAATCATAGTTAACCAAAGCTGGTAATCATGCACGCTTACTTGGGACGGCAGCACACACTAGACATATTTGTTTCTTGTCGTCTCTCAGTTGATTAAAGAGTGTAGGCAGAGTGGATCGCGCTAATGCATCCATATGGGACGTCGATACAGTCGTGTTATCAAGCTGTCTTGATGAAAAAGCCTGGTTTTATCCCGTACACTGACAACCGTAGATCTGGTACTAGAATAACACCAGCGATAGGGTTGTATGCATATTAGGTGCAGCTATGCTCAAGGCTGGTAGCGGATTCTTTACGTATTCAAAAGCATCTTGCTGAAATATTGAAAAATTGCTAACATATGATGGCCGCTTATTGAGAACGAGAAGCACTAGCCTAAAACTACGTTCAAGCGCTATAACCGACTAGAGAAGGCCAACTTATGAACGTAAGACGGTGCTTTCAGTTAAGCTTAGTTACACAACTGCACTAGTTGCGCTGTCAGATCTTCATGTCACGTTGTAACCAAAATGCACCACTTAGAGTTCACCGGTAGGCTCATGAAATACACATTATCAAACGATGACGATTTAAAGGGTTACCCCCTGAGTTAATTGCGGCTACTATTCCTCAAGTCGTTTTCTTATAGGAGACCAAGACGCCCGGAAAAGGTGAAGTTGATTGATATATAAATAAAACAACTGCACGTCATATTCGTTTGAAATAATTACACAATCTAGTTTCTATGGACGATGTTACCATGAATAGTCAGAATCAAGGTGTTTACCCCTAAGAAATAAACCCCTATTTCGCAATTGGGATCAAGGTGACACGCACACTATATCTCCCTTTGCAGCTTCCACTCTCCGACCTCATTAACTGTTCATACTTGACAACCATTTTGATCAAATCAATACACCGTTCGTACTACAGCAGAACAGTAACCACAATGCACTCTATCGTCTGCAGGTCAAGACTGAGTGGATCACGTAACCACAATCATGTAAGTGAACATGACTTGAAGTCTATGGTTCACCAGTGGCTACTGTATTGTTATTTGCTAAGTTATTCAGTAGACAGTGTTTACCATAAGTGAGTGAGTTAACATGACTGAACGATAAAACACAGAAGAATGTTTGCATTTACTCTGTATTGGTTTCCACTTCCTATCAGTGCCTCCAATTCAGCCAGAGTCCAAATTTTCACACCTTGAGTTCAACTCTATCTAACACCTTACCTGCCAGAATTACGGACAATAAAAATATGTACATGAATGATCTTGTTTGATTTTTGGTGCAGTGAACTACGAGTTAGAAATGCTTCAATCTCATAAGCCATTATACGCTGCTATGTCCATAAAGCATTTTTGTTGATATCCGGTTGTTCTTCTGCGGCTAGAATAGTTAGACTTCGCTTGTGACTTGAAGCAATTAAAATGACATTAACTAAACGAATGAAAGTATGTACACAGACGTTCTTTTCACCTACGCTAAATGTATTACGGAATATTAGGAATCGGGGTACAATTTGCTTGCAGAACAAGAAGCATAACTCGAACATACACATTCAAACATGGAACAAGTACACTCTAACAGTAACGATGTGCCAACACTTGTGTAGGAGACCACACATTATTACAGATTTGTCCATATGACAACGCCGACTTCAGGTTTTAAACGGCTTCAAAATACACGCAGTAGAGATTTCCTCAAGACATTCTACTTATAACGCTGTCACGACAGGTTGAAGCAGTTTGTTTCTAATCGAATCCATACGATGTCTGACGGGTAGGGTGTTAAAAATCTGCACTCTTGACACTTTGCAGGCCGAGCTAGACTTTCTTTAAGATGTGTACATGCAGAATGACTACCCAATGCGTTTCATTCAAAAAACAATGCAGGTGGTAGCGTCAAAACTGAAGTCACCTTCTGCGAATAAAAACTTGCGTTTATCAGTCTTCCTTTCAAGGGTGATTCCATGGCCGAAATCATCTTAAGAAAGCTCAAAGAGTCGGTCGAAACAACTCATCTTACTGCTCAATTGTGCGTGAGTTTCCGTTTAACACCTGTTGTCGTGTAGCAACTCAAAGACAAACTGCCATGTTCTACAACCAGCTGTTGTGTGCACTCATTTGTTTGCTCGTACTGAGCATCATACACTGGTCGTACTACAAGGCGAATGTCTAACAGAGTGCGTGAACATCATCCTGCGTGGTTGAATAGTGGTGTGGTTAAAACGGTTTCAAGCGCGATTGTTGCTCATTTGACTGACTCTAATCATTCTGTCAGTAAGAAGGACGCCTTTCAGATCGTCTACCGAGTGCCAAGGAGTAGAATAAAAATGGTGAGATTCCGAATGTCGACCATTGCCGAGGCCATAAGTATCAGATTGCGCATCCCTGACTTCTGCGCTCAGAGGAAGTTCGCACGGACACTTAATCTCTCCTGGCCCACAATCAGTCAAGCCAACGATTTGGAACAGTTATCGTGTAATCGATAACAAATACGCCGTCCATGACCTCTATTGACCGTTTTTCTGACACCCCAGTTACTGCTTTCATATTTATTGTGTTGTAATTAGCCTGATGATCGAACATAGTGAAAAAGCAAGTCTTGTTCGCCAATTTGTTGTTCTCATGTCTGCTATTTTATACTTGAAGGAGTCTAGCAGAATGCGGTGTATTTTGGCCTACAGATACAAGGTGTCAAATTTGCGTTGAAGCTTTTCAGTAATACCAGTCATCAGTTGAAACAATTTCTTGTTATCGCTGTGTAATAGTGCCGCAGAAATTATGAGCTCTGGCACTCCAACGATGAGAAATAGTGATAACAATGACATACCTGGAATAAGACTCAAGGGTATTTTGATAGCTGTGAGATGTCATTCATTTAGAATGCCATCAAAAGTTATAGTAAAACATTGTTCTTTCTGGTCATCTGTGAGTCACGGCACTAGATGACCATCTAAGTCTTTTCGTGGAATTTCACATATGAAAGTGTAAGCTAAACTGTGTTGATTATTTTGAAGAAAGTCAAAAAGATATAATCTACTCGTTTATCTCCATCAGCCTCTTTCGTCAATTGCTCCCTTACTTCAAGCAAATTAGTTGAGCATGAGTAATCTTATGAGAACTCATATTGATTAGTAGACAGTAGCGTAAAATAAGCAATGTGGGACCGTAGCTAGTAATTTTTCATCTAATGTACAAATATCTGTCATAAGGACCACCCTTCCAAATCATCGATAGTTTCCCTGCCATGTGTTGGCTAACAGTCATTCGTCAGCTGAACACCTCACTCTAGTCTAAATGCGACCAACATTATGTGGTCGGATTTAATTTCAACATGTTCAGTATACTACTCGATAAAGGTCGAAACCATTAGGGCATATGTCGAGAGACGTTCACAATTCGATTCATTCACAACAGTCGCTAAGGTAAAACCACCAAATTTTGTGCAAAATTCATATAACAAAAGAACAAACAAATCACATGGCTTTGGTCGTTCGCGCGCAGTTTGGTAGTCCGTCCACTTATTGTCGATATACAGAGTTCATACATTATATGCCAATTTTACGTTCGTGACCGATGACAATAAATCGAAATGTTAACATGTTGTGACTTATTTCATCTCCATGTTTAGATCACATAAATAAGAATAACTCAATGTTTGAAAGACCGGAAAATTTGGAATGTGGAAATCTTACTGTTGAGGTAATGGTTAACCAATGAATTTCAGCTAGCAAGACATACATGTAAAAATTCTAGAATAGATCAGTCAATTACGGCATGGGGATGCGGTGGAACGAAGCATGAATAAAAACGAGATTAGCAACTCATGTACAATTACACGGTGTTTTTCCATGGTAATTATTCCACATCATTAGTTTTCAACTAACTTGGGGGGTGTTTCTTTGAGATCACTTTGGTTATTTCAGTGACTGTTGTTCGTCTGGTATGTTAAAAGAAGTGTCGCCACAATTAGGTAACCATAGCAACGACATAAAGCGCACAGGGATGAAATGAGGTGTATTGATTCAAACAGTTGACAAGAAGTTTACACGTGCAGTAAATATAACAAACGTGAGGACTGTGTAATAGCAAAGCAAAAGGCCTCACAGACTCAACCGATGTCCTCAAAATACGGAATGATGGCAGCTTAGTCCATGCACTGACAGCCACCTGGTTAACTGAACTGAATGAGATACTCCTACTAAACTGTGGTGTTAATGACACAAGTCACATAAGTAGAAATGACAAAAACCACTGACAAACAGCAGCACTTTCAATAGTTTTCGGTTTTTAATGACTGAATACTTTGATAGAGTAGTGCCTAGACCAATGGATACAATCATTTTTTTTAGCGTTCAAGCCGTTTCAATAGATCTACCGGTTAACTTGAATTGCTAGTTTCCCTCGTACTGAATCTCACAGAACATACTACAAACAATCTTGATCGAGTTATTTCCAGAACGATTGGACACGAGATGCTTTTAAATTTAATATTTATGCTTTCGAATTTATGACAGCAGATAAAACATTGATAAATACGAGAGATTTTCGACAGCATGTAGGAGAGTTTACGCAGTAATCTTTCACATGGCTGGACCAACTCGGTGTCATTGTTTACGAGAAAAACGTTTGCAATCAGAGAATAGATTCATATTGACTGCACTGATATTTTTGCAGTCCAACCATAAACACCGTCAAGGATATGGTGTCCAATCGGTCAGAGTCTTTAGAGGATGTGCAAAGTCGAAACGTCGAAGAACCGCTCAAACTCAACAGAAGTCACCAAGGCAAACGACGTAGAAAATTGGGTGCAGGTACATGAAGGGATAGCTCGACTCTCAAAAGATAATAAAGAAGTTTTAGTACTCACAAAAACTCTTTTGGTCATAGAAGTCATGGTTAGCCAATCCGATAAAAATGACTTAGAGGAGTGGTAAGATTTGTAATACCATCAACTTTGATGAACTTCGAGTTGTTCCGTAGGCGTCCTGAAGAGCATTTTTGTAATTTACAGATCAGTTCAAACCGGTTAAATTGACGATGCTGTTGGCTAAACCTGTCGTTCCATACATAAAATTACCTTCACGAGCTCATCAAACAAAGATCTTTTATTGAGAATAGGGTATGATACTTGGCACAAGCAAATAGTTGGTTGTAAACAACTGCTAGTCATAACGTATGGCAGATCGTCCCTGAGTTGGACATGTCAACAAGGACTGTACAAAAACATAGGTTGCTTCCGTTGCTTTTCCTGCATAGATTGCTGCTTGTATAACACAGAACATAACGGTATATATTGCATCATGAAGGATTTCTCTCTTCAGACACAGTTTACAGAATAGCCTTACTGAAATTAATCGGATTGCAGTCTCCCTTTTGCCGTTAAGACACCTGTTGTTGAGTTCGAATATGTTATAAGTCGTAAGCTCAAGAAACCAGTAGGTGATACCTTTTCAGTTGTCACAGAGCTTCGTGTTCAGCCGGTGTATCAGCTGTGTCTGTTGCTCTGCTGTTTGTAAAGAATTTATTCGGTTGGAACCCAAAACATAAAACGAACCCGATGGTTTTAATCCAGCCGTTCTTAGGGAGTGAGTAGATTTCTATACCAATCACAAGTGGAATTATTCGCTCATTGTATCAGACACAATAAAATTACCAACTTCTGGAGAATAGTACGCAGTACACCAATCTCCATTAAAGGAATAGACAAATTTCGCCTGATTTTATGTACACATCACAGAAAGCTTTTGAGAGCTAAACTATAGCCCACGGGAAATAAATGAACGTCGGAGTGCCTAATCAGTTGTCTCTCGTCACTTAGACCCACTGCTCAGTGTCTTGTGTTTGTAACTTAGTTCATTCTGTCACCGCCTCATGGAGAACCCAAAGCCGTTTGCATAAGTTTTTAAGCCACACTAATCTACTTGGCATACTGACTGGCACATGTCATTCCAACTCGTCAACGACTCTGACACTCAATTATTAACCGCCGATCACTCGTGTCTTAGGTTTACGAATCTCAGTCAATCTACTTGTATTATTGGCCAAGCCTCACCACCACTCATCTTCGGCTTCAGAGTCGTTCAATATATAATCATTTCTTCGCTCTTAAATTTACATGACATCTATGTCAAATAATGATTACACTTTCTTAATCAACTATATAAATGGTATGGTGTTAAGCATCATACGCTCCTGTCAGTTTTCCCTGTTTGTCTTATTGGATGACTTTTCCTAGCTGTCAAGTTAGTCTAGATTGTATATTCTATTATTCAATGCGTTCCCGTATACAGATGTTATTTTGGCTTAAGAAAGATAACATAAAAAACCGTGTGATAACTGTTTGTCTTCAAGTGGATAATGAACCTGCACCCCGGTTTCTTATTTGTAAGTGTTATCTGGTTATTTTACTAATCAGTATAGTGTGGTCACAAGTCAAATAGCTGTTACTACACGCCCGGAGATCAGACTTCCTCTTCAAATCACGTTACTTAATCAGTCAGTCAATCGAATCCGCATGTGTCCGCCCATTTAATGTACGGTTCACTATTTGTTTTCTTCATATTTTTCTGGAAAGATTTTGCACATTTTGCTGAATCCACAAGACAATTATCACGTTGTAAATGTATTCTTGGTGAGAAAATTCGTGTCTGCTCAGTTTGCAGCGCATGACAAGTCTACAACTAAGATTGTCAATAACGTCACTCGCCTAGAATTTACAGCTAACCAAATATAGTTTTGCACTCTCAACTAAATTCATTTTGAAACAAATTGCGAATCACACATAACAAGTCTTAATCGTCTTCTGGTTTTCTGTTCTCTTCTCGCCTTCTACAAAAATCCTGTCTTCTTTTTCACGAAATAGCAACGAAACTGTTCAAGCCAAACTGATTGCAACCGTACATTGAAATTTTTATTAAGTTTATTATTACTGGTATCGTATTATTTAACTTCATTACTTTAATTGTCTTTCATTCGCTGAAAATGTGATCGTACGAAAATTTGACAATCCTTCTCTCATGGTGCAAAAATTTTAATGCGAACTTAATTGAGACAATTCATTCAACATAATACAATTTTGTCATGACATTTTTGGACAAATGTTTCAGAGGAGCGTTTCCTTGCAGTGCGTCTCTCCAGCACATCTTACTGAAACTCCCCAGATAAGCAACTTTGTCTGAAGATTTGCATACAATAAAGCAGAGTAAACATTGTAAAGCAAGATAACGTATGCACATACCAATAACCAATACTATCCGTTACTAGTAAACAAACCCCTATGTACTAAGTGGGAAGGTTTTCAAATGTTCCTGGCTACGGTCTCATCAAATCGCAGGAGTGCGGAAGTTTTTGTTACTATACGTATTCAAAAGTGAAGTTGACATTGCTAATAAGTTTGATGAACGCGGTGCCGCTGGCTATTTGTTAGCTGTCACGAAATTCTGACTGAGACTTTGCGGATACCATTAGTTTTTTGCGCACTTAAATAAAGACGTGTTCATTATTTCGATTGCGTAACTGCTAGTTCGTCTCGGTTGCATGTGAGTGAATCTGGTACACACAGAAATTCACAGATGACGCCACCAAGAATATGGGGCGATATTGGTGATTTTAGCGGTAATTTTGGACTTCGGACAGTAGTTAGATATCTCCCATGACCGTCTTAAAAAGCGTTTTCAACACCTTCATGCTGTCAACCAACCGAAGCTAAATTCTCATTTTTGAAACCAAATCCCTTGGTAGCGGATGTACACTGATGTGGATATGAGTATGTTTGTGTGTATGGGATTCTTGTCTTCGCTATTCGGCTTCCCAGTTACTGATAGATATAGATAAACCCGAAGGTTGCGTTACGTATCACAGAAGATAGACAAATACGCTCGATGTATAAACTGCGCATAAACCGCTGTTTTACTTAGTTCGACTTGTAGGCGCAAACAAGTCACTAACAGAACGATCCTGCTTGTGTTTTTCATTCTAATAACAGCCAACCCTGAAGTAGCCGACAAGTTGTTGTCATCGACCATTTCGACACAGATTTCCGATCAGTTTTCTGACATGATCTGGTTTTAATGCCATCCGCCAATCAAATCTTACAGCCAAGAATCTCCGTCGGGTGAGAATGATTTTTCCTTGAATTGCGCCAATAAGATGTTCATTCCAAATATGTCACTTTCACTAATAAGCCCCAGAAGAAATTGAGTAAACTGTATCCGAGTGGATGGTGTTTCCTTCAAAGGGGTTTCTTCAGATAGAAACTACTCTATAAACACAAAACGTTGTTTGCTGAAAAGTTTAATATAAACAACTTAATCTTCATTATGCTTATTTGTCAAGTCATATTGAATGATTATCATAATTGGTAGTAATTCTGCGTGAACGTTTATTATCCAGTCAATGTATGAAATTGAACTTGACTTCAAAAATCGACCTGAGTTGATTTAGCAACAGAAAATGTTCAATTTGCTTGAATTACTTATTGTCTAATGTGGAATAAATTGTCCAACATATTACCTCATCAATACTCTATTTTTACATGAAATTGCTCTCCACTTGTATTTTCAGATTAAATCTTATAAAAACAAAAATCTTCAGAAAACAGTTAGTTTATTCATCAAGGTAAAATGCGAATGACAACAATGAACCATACAACTCAGTTTTACTCAAAAAGTGAAAGCGGACTTCCCTCTTGTTCCCATAAGACCGTAGTATATGCTCTCCAGTTCAAAATTCGCATCTCTTTGTAACTTAGTGATTGAAGTTTCGGCTTTAAGTCTTTTAGTTCAAAATAGTATTTAATGTTGCCATCGTTGGAGACAAGATCAGAACAGGGCAACTTATTCTGCAAGGTTGGGTATTCTACCTGCTGTACCAACTCCATGTTTGAGACGTCCACCCTGGTTCCTTGACTGAGAGTTCAGTTTTGCAATGTTTGCATCTTTCTTTGTCAGAAACACAATGTGGTATAATGCCGTTGCCAAGCAACGTACAAGTAATGCCAATTGATAGTGGCGATAGCAAATTGGATTGGATCATATGCATGACATTATTGATCGGAAATGCTAAATTGCAAGTAAATTAATTATGCGCAGATACTTTCTCTAATCTTCACTTTGTGCTTTAACAGTGAAAGTTTATTCTTTGGGCGACTACTTAGTAAGCTACAAAATGAGTTACGAAACCACACCGGTAGCTCAGATATAGCTGACAGATACCGTTGGGAAAACTCAGCGTAAACCGATTGAGACAATCTGCTTGGGCAATCATTCTGCTGGATCATTCGGTGGGGTCCATATGATACAATAGAGTGGGTGAATAACTTGGTTCAAATGTAGAATGTTTGTGCTTTCCACTTAACCTGTTAGCCTAGCTTGCAAACCTCGTACCGTGTCTGGACATGCTGCTTCTGTCCTTAGTTAGAATCCAAACAAAGTCCAGATTTTTCGTAATGGACCTCCAAAATTATCAGATCTAACATATTAATTGCCAGTAATATCGAATAAACGACTTTTTCTTCGTAAATAATTAAAAACAAATCGATTTGACTTACAACTCAGCTGGCATAGCACGGTAGTGTTGCTGGCACGAAGCGAGGCGAAACTCAGTTGCCAAATTCGGGCTTCTCTTGATGTGATTTCATCGATTATCCGATTGGTCTAAGTCAGTGTGCAGATGATTTAAACCAAACTAAGCCGACCCGGATGGAACAGTCTTTCAATGAATATTAGCGTGTGCTATGTTCACGGTGAGTAGTAAAGAAAACCAAGATTATAAATATGTTTTCTGTGGTAATAATCTCTAGCAAAAACCTAATGTTATCGGGTACTGCCGGGATCACATAAACCAACCAAACGCGGTTGCCGTCGGTATACTACGGTGTGGTAAGTTCGATGAGAAACGTCAGACTCAAGATTAGTTTTTGTTAGAGATGATTCTTAGTAGCTACTCTTGCCACTCCTAGACTTTGAAATCTTACCACGTGGTTCTAAGGCAACCATTTTAACCACTGTGCTTTCTAGCTCATACTCGGCGAGACCAGGTTGTCATATCTAAAGGTTCAAAAATTTTGGTATATCAGTAATGTTCCGGTCGCTTGGTTTTTTGGAAAGCGACATTGCAATTGTTTTGTCAGTACCAGTCGATAACCCGATGATCCTATAATTTACTGGGTCTTCTGAGGAATGTTTTAGTTGTTGATAGGCAACAGGAATTTGGTGGTTACAAATCGAATATCATCTGAATAAGATCTCAGCTTTCGCAATCGGATAGACATTTCAATCTTATGTTTCGTTCCGTAAATGATTCACTAAAACGTTTACCCAACTTCGAGAACTATGATTAAACTTAAGGAGCTTTGGTCTACTTTGCGATGCAGCTGTAAATTTCAAAGGAGCTAACAAGTTAGTTGTAAATACTTATCTAAGCGCGAATTTGAAAAATAAAAATATGATGATTTCATCAACTCCAGGAAAGCTTAGAAGTTTTATTTCAAACGTGAACTGATGAAGATCAAACGATAGTGAGTGTGTGGTCGTAATGAGAGTAGAAAACTCGAAGACGAAGTAGTAATTCATGAATAACTTTTCTGGACTACAAACTAGCCCCTTGCTTGTGTAATCAAATGTTCCATAAGGTTTGTAAAGCTGTGTATTACTAATGCCGGATATATTTACTAAAAACGCATCCGTGACACTGTACTCCTTCCATAACATTTGAAGTGGTGAAACTTAATGAGATGAGTAGGTATAGTTTGTGAACAAAAGATCAGAAATACTGCATTTTTTGAAAGACCTTTAAATGACACTTTTGACAGCCTAAAAACAATTTACACAACTAATGATCACAGAAATCATAATTTATGATTAGCAAAGAGTTGAAACAATATATAACTGTGACGGTAGACCTACGCACTCTTGATAATAGCTTGAAGTAATTTAATGTTTATAATTTGGTACAGCACTGAATGAAATGGATACACACTGTATACGATCATTTCTTAATATGTCCCGATGAAAGTGAGCCTCAAAACAGTGGAAACAGTTATGACGGCACTTACCATTTATTATCTATGGATAGATGAGCACATTCTTAAGTGGCTATCAAATACACTGTCAGAAAACGACCTGCTAACCGCAACAAGCAAGAAAAACCCGGTTCCACCGGTCGCCAAACACATTCTTGTTGAAACAGTTGACCATGCCAAATCGTTCAAGATATTGTCACGTAATCTATTGGTGAAATACTGCTAACCGGAAAACATCGACCGGTTTTATATCTCCATTCCGTGGAACTAATTGCATCGTTATCACGCCCAAAGTCAAAACTGTGTGATTAGTTCATTCAATTCCTGTTGCTATGCGTAGCTTGTTTAAAATATAATGGTTTTGCGTTAGCAACTGGTAAGAATAACAGTATAACTGTATAACGTCTCAATGTGCGCAGTCTTTCTGTATGACGGTGAATTTGGGTGTGTTAGCCGGAAGGTTGACTTTTAGTTAGTCTGTCATCGCTCAAAAATCTCTTTGTCCCATGTCTTATGAATAGCGATTTTGTTAACTGGTTTGCTTTTCGAATAGACAGCTGGAACAGGTCGATAAACATATCTGTCTCGCTATGCAAACTTTTATATTTACGGTAAGTTTACGAAATGTCTATCCATTGTTTACCGCCTTGAGATTTTTATGACTTGGATTAAGTTGAAGGCAGCAATCAGGCGTTCAGTGTATAACATGGAGCCGATGGATGGAATCAAGTCAACTCAAATCAATAATACATTTTTTTGGTACAACGAGGGAAGGATTTTCATAATTTTACGTATTCCTAACTTTCTACAAGTAGTGGACAACCAACTATCTGTTCTTAAATCGAGAAAATTCTAATAACACGGATTATGAACTAACTCGTAAATAGGTTACTACCGACAAGTTTCAACCTCTGCCTTTCTTGTGGTAGGCTAACCAGCATTGGCCGACTGGACACAAATGCCTCACTCACACACTTACTGGTCCTACTCCTTCGGGTTTACACCGGATACGTGGTGTGTGAATGGAACCGCAAGTGGTGCAGCGCAAGCCACTTGGGGTAATGGTTTAGAGCGCAGGGGTCCTTTGGCTTCGGTCACTGTGACAGGCCAATCCGTTTCGGATGCCACCAACCAAGGATGTGCAACCGAAGTTCACGGGGTACACACTCCTAGTGGGTTGCAACACCCACGAAACCGACCGTGTGCTTCCGACGAATTTTAACCAGTAAACATGCACTACCTATGCTACCACAATTTATAAACATTGTAACGTCATCAAAGAGCATGAGGTGGACTGAGTTTCTGCACAGTTTGATTTCGCGTCCCTAACACTCGTACTGATTTACGAACTCTATTGAATTTGAAATAAACGGCACAACTAACTCACAAATATGTCAGTGTCTACAATTGATAATAAATCTTATAAAAACGCCAGCTAAAAATCACATTTGGCATTAGTTGTGAAAAATATCTACTTCTCCATTTTCCTGGTTAGTTTAATAAGTTGAAAAAGCCAAATTTATGTAAAAGTTTGACCAAACAAAGAACTAAGAGAAATGAAGCTGAATGCTTGCAAATAAGTGTTTGCATCGCCGTCTGGTGGAAAATGAAAGAATACATTTAGACAGAAGTGGATAAATAACACAGATTGTGTCAGATAATACCTTTCTCAAATAATGTCACATATTGATAAATGATGAGCAAAAAAATGACAATGTTTGTAGAGGATATCACTGCGACTAAACAGAAATACAACAAATCAGAGAAAACAACTGGTGAGCATTATATTCAACGGCGGACCGCACAAGCCTTGATGACTCGACTGGCCGAGTGTTGCAGAGTGAAAAGAGATTTCAAATACCAGACGTGAAATGAGAGGTTTCGGATTTTGGCATGAACATCGATGTCATTTTCTTGCCCAAAACAATCTCCAGGTGTTTACTAGAAAAATCAAGGCAGAGGTTCATTATTAACGCGAAGGGAGAGACATACATTAGACATTTCTTCAGGTCGACTCCCTTTCGCAAACATAAAACAAAATGTCAACATATTTGGATGTGGTTTGAGACAAACTGAGGGACTCTGACCAAAGTGCTAGTTCGCGTGAACTGTTCACTAAGGAGTGAGAACACATTTGAGCATAGTGTTCGATATCCAACATCATATCGTTTGCACATCCTACTAAATACGTTTGAACGTGAACTGACATGGATAGGATATAAAGTATAAGTGAGAACTGGGAATGAACTGCACTCTGTATAACACCACAGTCAGTAATAAGCAGCGATGAGAGTTAACCACTGAAGTGAGTAGACGTTTTGGTTCGTAATAGAATTGCAAAAAAGCTCAAGAATGTAGTGTGTAACGGCTTTTTATCAACAAGTTCAAATGTGTCGCTATAGTCTGAGAAGCATATGTAAACGGCCTGTAGACTTGACGTCACGCAATGCCAGTATGGTAGGAAGGAGACAAAGCATAATTCAGAGTGGGCGAAGATGGACGAACGGATTAGAATCTTTGGTAGTCAATTTAGTTTCTTTGTCAGCGAAAATGTCAACTTCTGTTACCGTCAAAGGATGCCGACTTCTTGTCTGGAGCCTCAAGAATAGCACCCACCTGTGGTTAAAGATTGTCACAGACTGGACAGAAGTAATACTAATGGTGTTCTGAGTGTTATAGATAGTAGTTTTTGGAAGTTCTGGTTAATGGTTTCGGTACTCGATTTTTCGATGGGCCTGGCACTTACCGTACAAATGTTTCATCACCAACCGAAGTGATACCATCATTGCGTAGTTGTTTAAGCGTATTAGATTCAGCCTGATATAAAAGCTTTTCGCACACGCACTCGTCAGTCATGACCGCGTGTGTGACGAAAAGTAGCAAAAAACGATTTAACTGCTCACATGTCAAAAGTACATAACCGAGAGAAACGTGGGGGATTTTTACATGGGAAGCTTCGGCATTCGATGAACACCGACTTACAGTCTGCTTTCGTTCAGACTCATCCTAAAAGTCAGCCAACCTCCACGTCCAAACCTATACGCTGAAGTACCTACGCAATGATGGTGTCGTCTTGCTTGGTGAGACAACTTGTGTAAGCTAAATGTTAAGTTCAGCGAACAACGGATCATCTAATGACGATTGTACTACAGGAACTTGTGTTCCTTCTTTTTTTAATATACTTCCGGTGTTCTTTTTTCCTGTCTGTCATGGTGTCTGGATCCATTACGTCAGCAAACATATAAATTGCTTAGTACTTCCACTTCGTGTGAACGATGACAGCCAAAAGTTCGATTCGAGGCTGTTTCACTCTGCTGTGGGCTTATTTATAACAAATTCAAAACACGCCGCCTTGAACACAAAGCTTTTTCATTCTGCCAAATCTTTTGGCTTCAGCAATGCGTGAGGTTTGAGGTTAGCGGTCAGGAGGGTTTGATGATGATGTTGCGATCCTGCTCAGGTTGTATGAGTTGGCTTTGATTAAGTGGTTCAGGAAAACGATCGACAACTCACACAGTTTATATTGTAAATCTGAAACGCCAAAATGCTTGATCTAAATTTTGCTTGAAAGCATTCTACATAAATATATTATGGCACCCACAGGTGGCAGATACAAGAAACTAAGCGTCCCGTGAGTTTGAAATGTATAAAAATAGATTTCATGAGTTATAAATGTTTCGTGAGGCTTTTGTTTCTGTTCGTGTAATCGTCATTTAACTCATTCTAACATATCTAGTGAAATATACCGTAACAGCTGAAATGTGGATATAATCTAAACCACACTAAGTAGATTATCGTTTTTACTGCATTTACAGCTCAACTCCTGTCTCACAGATATACCGGTTAGTTAATCAATATCAAAATGATATGATGTTTGCCTCAATATGCACAGGAATGTTAAAGTTACAGGCCCTGCTTCCTGTGACGTGTCTCAGGAAGAGTGCATTCTGAACAAGTAGTTTCTTCAACAGAAATGGCTGCATATAATGAAAGCATCATTTTGCTAAATATTTCATTAGATCAATTGTTAGCTATTTTCTACTGATAGAAGTTGCCTGTGTTCCATTTTAGGCAAAACTATGTACGGAAAACCGTTTGATTTGTGGTATATGTGTGTGGTATATGTGTATGAATGTTTCGGTTGTCTCTAGAGCGACTTCTTGCTCAATAGAGTGGTGCACTATTGTCTGTATTGAATAGGAATTGGCCTGTTTGTTATCTGTGGAGTTAAATGTATGATCAGAATGAGTTATTATTTTCTTGCAGCCCTTAAAGAAAATTCGTTGTGGGGTGTCGATATTTCTACTGAATCTCATAAACAGCAAAGTCACAAAATGCGATGGCTTATGAGAGGTACGCAATGAATTAGATGGCTTGTATGTCAACATCAGCTTTGTAAATGAATTGCAATCTCACTGTGTCAATAGTTTTTGAGTGATGACCACAGTAAAACCTAGTGCAAAAAAGTTGAGTTGATGCCATGTAATAACACAATAGACATAATATCTGAGTCATATATTGATAATAAACTGAACAGAAGTTCTGAAATATTGACAATTTTCGTTTTCCATCAACGCATGGAAGTAAACTGTCATCCTATGCGTTTAGATAATCGTCAGTAAAATTGAAAATGACTTTAAACACAGTAAGAACAACCAAACGATTCGGTAAAACGCTATTTATTCAAGAATAATAACGATCTGCGTAGCTCTAGGAGTGGAAGACTACGTTTCTGTTGTACTTCAACAGTTCAGTGAGAGTAAAAGTTGCAACTAACCATTACAATTCTAGTACGTTTGAGTTCAAAATTGGATTGTCGTGGCTAATACGTTGTAAATCGAAGGATCGGAAAGCTTACTCCGTCATATTAATAGAACAAAAATTGTAAAATCGTTAGCATAAAAATATCTTCAATAGAACACATGTGTCTCACATTTGTCAGTGCTGGATATTTCACGAAGTAAAATGATAAACCAGTCAGATATTTGTTGAAAATGCAGTTTTCCTTGCTCTTATTAACTTTTATAACATGCAAAAAATAGTTTTCATTCAGTAGAAGACAGTAAAACACAAAGTCACACCAATCAATCGCAATCAACGGTTTGTTGGGATGTGTTCTTATGGGGTTCCTATGAAAATTACTTGACTGATGGTAATCAAACCTATCAACATATTAGAAGTTTATTTATCAAATATATATCAAAAATTCTGAACCAAAACTCTATCGAATCCCACTAAGGTTTTAACAATTTAAACCACCTGCTGTTCGCAGCCGCTTGACTAGAGACGACCTAAATTGTAGATGAACATCACTACAACTGAAATGCCACCAACTCAAGTACACTTAATTCTGTGTCATTTATTCGAAATTGCTGACAATACAACTTTGTTGAAAGAATTTTCATTTCAAAGCTTAAACAATGGCAAGGATGTTGATCGAAGCCATTTCAAGATGGCAAGCTTCACTCGTAGAAATATTCCATTCATTAATTATCATATCAAATGTTACTTACAGCAGTCAAAAGGCTAAAATTAAAATTCTCCAACAGATACCGTTGTTGTGACCGCAAAAGACGCTTAGTTTGTGAAGCTGTCTATTGTATGAAATCTTGTAGAGGTTATGTTAAAACATAGAACCACTAAAGACATGGTTGGCGGCATCCGAAACGGATTAGCCTGTCACAGTGACCGAAGCCAAAGGAAGCCTGCGCTTTAAACCATCACCCCAAGTGGCTTGTGCTGCACCACTAGCACTTCCACTCACACACCACGTATCCGGTGTAAACCCGAAGGAATAAGACCAGTAGGTGTATGGGTAAGGCCTTTGTGTCCAGCTGGCCAATGCTGGTTAGCTAATTGAATGGCTAGTACGAAAAGGAAACCCTTATCTCTCGGAAAATAAACAATGAGAGAGACTGCAATGACAAGATCTGTACTAAGAGGAAAGATATGTAAACTGTAATACAAGAAGCATTTAAGTATACGGATGCATGCTATTGCATTCAAGAGAGGATGAAGTTGAAAAACAAAACTCAAAGTTGAACTACGAAAAGATCAGACAGACGATTCATCATTCAACACACCAGCAAAGCCCAAGAAAAGAGTAGGTAGGAGATCACAGACACCCAAGTTGCTGAAAAGAGGAGTGGATTAGTTGCCAAACGACCATGGCCTTGGTCGATGCAATAATTACCAAAAATAGAATGCATATATTAATATGACCTACCTGGGCCTAACGTACTCGTTGTCTCCTCACCGACGGTGCACTATGAGTACGTTGGTGACCAATTAATCCCAAACGGCCAGCGCATTCGTGGCCGCATACATCGCAACGCCATACAGTCATGTCACCACGACCTATGGCACGGATGGTTCCCTTGCGTACCGCGTGCTTTCGTTCCCGGCCGCGCAATAACTGCTCGTTGAACTCAAGGACGCCTGTCCGGATCGTATTCCTCCAGGCAGTCTGGTTCATCGTTAATTCTTCCCAACATCTAAAATCAATTTTGCAACGTGAAAGACTTACCTGCACAGTATTCTGGTATCTCTACTTTTGACCACCAGGATTTCGCTTACCTGATCTCAGTTGTCCATACAGCACCTGCTTCGGAAACGGTCATCGCCCATCAGACGGACGTGACCCAGCCAACGAAGCTGATTCAACATCAGCACGGCTTCCATCCCGTTCATGTCCGCTCGCCGCAGTACCTCAGTGTTCGGAATCATGTCCGACCACCGAATACCCAAGATGCGTCTTAGACATTGCAAATGAAAGTGGCTCAAATAGCGCACGTTCCGCTGATACAATGTCCACGTTTCACTGCCATACAGCAGTATAGACAGCACCATTGAGCGTTAGATGGAGAGCTTAGTGTTTGGCTTCAGGCTGTGATTCTTCCACACACGTCTTTCAAGACGTCCGAAAGCAGTACTGGCCTTTGCCTCACGAGCTCTCAACTCACTGTCCACGGACAGATCGGTGGACAGATTGCTGCCCAAGTAGCAGAAATCTGTGCAACTGCCGACAACATCTCCATTGATGCGAATTTGGGGTGAAGGTGCACAGACAGCACATCCGCCCGGAGAAGGCTGAAAGAAATAAAATGTCTTACCTGTGTTGATATCCAGTCCAAACTTGGATGCCGCGGTCGCGAAAGCCGTGGCCATGTCAAAACATAGAACCACGAACACGTGCACTCATTTACACGGCTGGCGTGTATTCAGACACACTGGGCAAAATTACATTGTCATTCGTCTCGGTGGCACGTATTGTGTACACGTGTATTGTGTACACACTGTCCCAATAGTCGCTTCTGGTCTACTGTCTTCATGGTGTTGAGATATGCCCTTCACTTCACAACCAAAGCACTATTTCTAACCTTGCAAAGCAAAATGTAACTGATTATTTAAAATATGTCACACATTACTTGCTAACAACCTCATGTGTCTAGTTCCGAAAATCGGGATTGTTTTGTCTAAAAACTTTCATACAAATGGTGTCCAACTAAAAACAACACAGCCTCCTCCCCACTCTTCAGTAATCAGATGAGCATACAAAGTGTTTACAGACATCGATGCTTATAAATCTCACATGAAGTCCCCATTTCAGCACTATCGACTGAAGTTTACAAAACAATCACTTTGCTTCTTCTGGCATAGATAAAGCAGGGCTACTCACGATCAGTGGTAGAGTGGATCAATAGTAGTATAAAAGTATTGTTATACTGATTACCATGTCATGTAAGCCGGGAATTCATTCCCTATCTGGGCAATGATGTGTTTCAATTAAGCCAAAATGTGACCCCATAATCGCAACAGAGTGAACAAGCAACAGCCATTTATAAGTTATGTTAAATTTAAATCATTTTGTACCTTCGATTGTTTATAAATATTCTTTTCAAATGTTGACTAGAATAGAAATGAATAGACCCTCAATCAAAAAGCTGAGGGCTATCTACTTTGGTAAATAAAGCCCAACAGCATTCAAAAAGATATTTCTAACAAGCTCCATCTATTTCTTTTGGTCTGTCTTGACAGTTTTCTTATATTTAATTTTGCTTTGTTCAAACGCAAGCTGATAAGAATGTAATCCCCATAGTTTTAGCAGCTGAAATCTTGGACTTGCAGCCAATCTAAAATAGAATCATAGCAGGTTATAACACATAATAAAAAATCTCTGAATAAAATGATTGAGAATCAGTCAGGAAACTAATATACAGCGATTCAGTATAAAGAGTTTAAGAGATCCAAGTGGATTTTGTTCCCAAACATTCAATACTTCTTTGGTCATTTCACATTTTATCACACTACCGACAAAAACCTGTATTATGGTCAATTAATAATTCGTTTTATCTAAGCAAATACTTGTGGTAAAACGATCTGAATATTCAGAACTACCGAAGGGAAAGAATCAATGTTCTCATCTCTTATGCTGAATGTATCCAAGTTGTGGTCAGGATAACCCAGTTGACACTGTGAAAGTCAAATATCAATATATCGTACGACGCTTTTCGCTGTTCAACGGAATTGAACACAACGCATCTACTGCTGTAAAATGTCAGCCCTTATCATAAATACTCATAGTTGTAACTTCAATGTATTGGACAGTATTTAAAAACATCACGTTAGCGTGGAAAATTTTCGAATTTTAGGTCACAGATCTGGCAGTGAATAAGAGTAGAACGCGTGTAGTGTACATGAAAAGATTTCCCATCCATTCAGCAGTTATGTTAACACCCGTTGAAGTGAGATCTCCTTTGAAATATTTTTGGTGTCAGCGGTGAACATAGGTCACCTGAGGTTAGTTTCCTGTTCACACTGGTTACCGAATCAAACATCAACACAATGGCCTTATAAAACCTACTAGCAAATATGTCCGCTTATTTGAACATTTCTGCCTGACAGCAATAACATTCACGTTAAAACACCCACAATAAACTGAGAAATATATCTGCTTACAAAACTGGCTTCAATAAGATGAGTTTCTTTGGTAAGGTCGACGGTCTGAAAGTAATCGGGATAACTCATTTTTTCATTTCCACTGAGCATAAACGTTAGCATATTATTTTTGATTTTCTTTTGACTAATCACCACTGTGGATGTATTTGTCATGTTCTAGAGATCAACGGTAATCGCATCTGTCAACCTGTGTTAATGTGGCATTTAAGGTCTGTTATCCTTAATTATTTTCAGTCAACCATCAACCGCATCACTTAAACTGAATAATTAGCTATTTTCTAGCCAAATTAATTTTCTTCCTAACACACATGTCGTCGTGTACACAATTTTGCATTAAGTGTTCAATGTTTAACTATTCATAACAGCCTGGTTTCTTCATCGGTACAGATTTGAAGATTTAAAGTATTTCAAATTGAACACGAACCACACTTGGTTGTAACTGGCTAAGTATTCAAATAAGCCTCTTGGCTGACCCATTTCGTAAGCATGTATTAGACGCGAGTAGGACTCCTATTGAAACCCATTAGTACTGTATATTCTTGTCCGAGCCACAATTTTCACTCCGTAATGCCATTAACCTAACTTGGGATGAAACTAATTAATTACATCCAAAGGATCCTTGTAATCATGCTGAAACCAGAAAACTGAATCATATACTGTCTTGTGATGCTGTTTTGTCTGAATTGAGCTAAATACGATAATAATCTCTGTATGCTGGCTGTGGAAGTTCTCTGAGCTCATTACAGATAAATGCAGCACAATCAATGCTTCTTTGTTGGTATCCATAAGTTGCTTCATCAGTGTAGACCGCTTACTTGTGTGTTACCTTGAGCTTTTGCGAACATCACGCCATCTACAGTCAAGGTGATCTAATGTCAAATGCTGGTGATTCTGTTTTATACCAATGTTTATAGTTGTACTGTCTTCAGAATGCCTCTGACTGCTAACCACGAGCTAAACAATGCAAGAGCTTCAAAATTAGGCAATGTCAACATGTACTGGGATGGGCAAAGTGTGAGCAAACAACGGTTGTAAGCCAATCTCAACGATTTTGTTGTCTAGCTAGCATATAGATTCTGTTGGCTACCTATCTATGAAAATTTCATGTTGGATAAACTGTTTTTCATGAGTGCCAGGTTACGACCAAATAGGCAACAAAACTGTACCGCTTAACGTCGCCGTACTCGAGTTACTACCAGTTGTTACAGGCGAAGATAATAAAAAATTATATGGTTCAATTTTTTTCAAATGTGACTACGACGATACGTATGTGTATGCCAGAAATATCAACCTACTGTGCCATACACTAACTGAGTTGGGGCTTTATTCACATAATGCTACTAAAAATCCTCCACTAAAGCATTTACGTTTTCACCTCTATTCAATAGTAGTTTGACTTTTCTAGGCTGCATGGCCAGTAAACAATGATTAATTGTACTTTGAACTGATATTATGCTCTAACATTATATAGTGAGGACTGGTTACTGCATTAAGAGCAACGCTGACAATAAATGATTGGTATTTCTGTATGGGTATGGGTATGAGGTTTCAGGTTGCCCTAATGTCTTAAAACGAAGTCGTGTTGTTGTGATACAGTCGCAAATTTATTTCGTGCAGAAAACATTTTCATTAAAAAATATACTACTTATGAACGGTCCCGATAGTAATAACCACCATCCTGTAATACAACATATCTTCCATTGCTTCTGGGTTGCGACATTTTGAGAGGTTAAGAGTTGTATGTAAAACCGTTGTAACAGTACGCATATCGTCTTGCTTTTGCACTATTCAGAATATTACCATACTAAATTGATATATGTTAACAACAAAATTATGTTTGTTGAACTATAAGACATTTGAGGTTTAGTGGTAATCACCTTGACATCATCAGCTTTCAGACTATTGCTTTCGATAGGATTGTTGTTGTATGTTACTTATTTGATCAGCATTATTGTGGAAATGGTTCAAGGGATTGGCTTATCATATTCTACTAAAGCGCTCCATACAATTTTGTCCGCACATACCACAGTTTATCTACAAAGAATACGCTTGATTCCCTTTGAAACAGTGCACAAACCCCATACCTTTTTGAATTCTTCTGAACAGCATTCAGTCGGAATATCCAAGAAGAATAAATTCTTCTCATATTCATTGTAAATTTTTGTCGACAGACTGAGCAATAAAACCGGTTACTCCGATAGTTTCTGCATGTTATTGCTCAGTTTTGTCACTAATACAAGTGCTAAACGACGTAATGTTTATACAGTACGTGCCATACACTTTGAGATTATCAGTGTATTCTCACTCACTTGTGAGCTGAACAGTAATTAACACTTACCCAACACTGACTAATCAATCTTCGAATACTGTTCACTTTCACCACGTGGTTTTAGCCAAGTGATCTTTTCTGGCGTGAGCACTCGCAAGAATCCGTGTCGAAATACGCATAGTCGATGTCTTCTTTATTAGTTAGCCGTGATTTAAAGTTCGACTCAGACGTAATTCATATTCCGTATAATTACAACAACAACCAACTGCGTAATTTTAATCTGAAAGCAACGTAAATTGAGGAAGCGATTGGTTTCTTTCAAAACTCAGGGATACTAGTGAGGTGACTTGTGTTCCACACTTCCCCGGGGTAAGGCTGACAAAACACAAAAACAAAACCATAAATGGACATGTTTGACAAAAATAAAATTGGACCGAGCGGTATAAAGTTCACAGTTGTCTACCGTAATACGATTTACGCCCATGTCAGCCAAGCAAAATAACCATTTGCATCGTACCAGTTTTGGAAGTTATGCTGCATTTTTTCGGAAGTACGCCGGGATAGAATAAATGATCTGACCATTTTCTGGTAGGGCACATTACTTACGTGTTGACAGGCTACTAGAACATTCCCACTGACAAAAAGAATTCGTTAGTTCTGCAGCTTTTACTCCGCAGAATCTGTACCAGTCAGTAGTCGTCCTTAACAACAAAAACTCGATGGGTCTTTCTTTCTGTGATTTTACCTAATACTGTTGTTGTCTCATACTGAGTAACAGAAATACCTACTATAAACACATAAGTCTAACGACAAAACGTCTGTCCAACCGGAATAACGAATATCAGTGTGACTCGGCAGTAGTGCTAACAAATCAGTCATCACCTCGATGGACTTGCCAACAACCCCATATGCCAAATCTCACTATATTTACTAACTTCGCTGTAGGTGCCTGGTTATTCGACTGGGCAGAACGGAACAGCAGTTGTGCAGTTGAGTAACCAAGCCTGTCACAATTTGGGTTGAACGTGAGATGGAACGGGCTCCAGCAACTGACGATGCGCAACCAATGCAACCCAAAAAGCTAGCTTCTTCGATCGCACACCATTTGCTGACCTATGGACACAAGGACGTTATGACCAATACTCTCAAAATCATCGAAGTGGTCAACTCTCGATGGCTACCTCAGTTCGCTGAAGCTGTTGCTAGTCGCTAATAGCAACCACTCCTCTGAAAGCGCCGTGGTAAATGAGCGACATTATTGCTAGTGTATGTGTGTGTATATGTCCCTCATTTCTTTTCCTAAACCTTGTTTAGCCGAGATATATAAACACCAACACTGCTGCATGAGGTGCAGTGAAATTCGCCGACTAGTAATTCGTACATTCTACTGTTTTCGAATGCTATTTTCAAATTTCTTTTTGAAACAACTGTTTCCAATCCCACCTCTGGCAGACATTAAACACTGTTTTTTAGTGTGTGTCATGGTCTTATGAGATCAGTCAAAATCTGCAAAACAGCTTACTTTAGCCACAGAAAAAAAACCAACTCCACTCGGTTTCTTTGGGGTCAGTGTAAGATGCCAAAAGAAAATCGTACGCAACCTTACATTTTGGTGGTCATGACTGTATTCGATTTGCTACAAAGAAGCATCACTGACCTAGATCCGGTGATATACTGTGTGTTTGAAATAAAAATCACCTCTGTAAGCCTCATCTAGCAATAATAAAAGGTGGAATTTTGGGACTTGTGACAAATGAGTATCTTACTTGTAGTTTTTCCTCATACGTACATTTAAGGTTAAAAGACTCGCTGTCCTGTAAACAAACCAGAAACATGGACAAAGAATGCAAATGGTAGACCGCCGTCATTGCCCTCAACGCTCAATCAGACTAGTGTTATCAGACCATCACGTTCACACGACTTAACATGCATGTTCCGCACTCCGAAAGTCCTTCGCGAGACAGCGTGATGACTTGAAAATAACCCTGGTCTGTCTGCTGTACGACATGTAAAATTCTTCGTAAAATGCTAGTTCACAGTATACACAAGGTCGTAAGAATTCTTGTCCGCCATTTGCATGCTCCGTGCAGCCGGGTTTGTTTCCTTGCATGTTTGTCGGTCTATGCACGCCAGCGATGCCAGACACATTGCCTGTTTACTCGCGCGCTCGACAGCTGAATCCTAAGCCCCTTAGCTATTATCTCTTATCGGTGCTGCCCAGTATTTCCCCAGACCTAATGTAATTTCCGTATAATATAAGCTGGACCCTTAAATCATTCGTATTTACGTTTCGCATCCGGTACTTACTGCAAACATCTGGGAGTGGTTACCTTAATGCACGTACGCACTAGAACAGCCCGCCCAAGGTCACGGGTTTATGTATAAGTGCACTCTAGTAGTTGATTCTGGGCAGAATCAGTGAAATTTATGTTCGGTTTAGTACAAGTTAAATTGAAGGCACGGTGACAGTGTCCAACGGGAAACTCGAATTACCGACCTTCACACCCGACCGTCGAGGTTATTGTCCCAATACACCACAACGGCCGACCATCTGCAAAACGCCAAACCCAGCTGTTCCTAAGCCTATACCCCATTAGTCGGACTACCGTACTGTAGGTCCTTCATACATATCCCCAGTTATTGATTACATTTAATACGGTCAAGCGTTTCTCACACTGTTACACGTAAAATACCATGAATTGGTACTATGAACTCCTGTTTGAACTCGCCTTTTTGTGTATTTTGTACCACCTCAATGAATTGCTTACGCTACTACATTAGTGACTGGCACTTACTGGTTGTAATTTTGTAATTGGTTGTAATTTGCATAGTTTGCTAACCCTTACTTATCCGTGCACAGGACCAGTTTTGTCCAAGTAAACCTTCAATATTCCACTTTGTGCTGCCTCGAATCAAGAGGCTTAAAGCTGCTCTGATAGACTGCGTATAGCCGTGACTCTTGACTGATTCTACACTAACCTTTGTGTAGTAGCAATGATGATAAAACACATTGGGTTTTGACAAATCGTTCGCGTGCAAAGCGTAGGAAAGTAATACAGTTGGATTTTGATCAAAAACTATTAGCCGCTAATTAGAATAACACTTGACCAATCCACTTCAAGAAGTACGGCAGTTCCATTCCCCCTGTAGACTCAGGAAAATTATTACAGTGAAGGATTAACACACTCCGAAAGCAATAAAACAAAACTGCTTTTTTCTAGTCCTACTCTGGTACATCCAAGTAGAATTTCGGTAACCGTACGTACATCGCGACGGCACTAAATTGGTATGGGGACTCAGCTCGAGTGTTCCGTACATGTGTCCCTTCTAACAGAGAATCACAGGAAAGCTAGTGTTCGGTGTAGTGTCCAACTGGCGGAAAAAAATGAACTGAGATTCACTTTGCGTCATCGTGACCAAAGATTCCGCTTGACAAACAAATGGTCAGACATCTGCTGTACAGTTAGCAGGTACCAACCGCACAGTGGAGCCACTAGTCTGGTCTTGTATCGGATGGATCATTATGTGGTTGTCTGAACGAATGACCCTGTTAGTCCGATTAAGTGTTGTGAGCAACCTCCGTGATTGGTCAACTACATCCTGTATCTGCATGTTTGTGTCTCGGTGAGAATTTCGAGTGATAGCTTAACCTAATTTATGTTTGATAACCTTTACAGCTTTATTAGTGTGATGTTGATACAAATGTTCCTCATATTCGACCCTTTATGACTCTGTAGGGCTAGTCCAAAACAAAAGTCCAAGTTTTGACTAGACTCATTAAGTGATTGACTAGTTTTCTAAAAACCCCTATAAAATATTTTAATTTTTCCTTAACTCTTACATAATTTGGTTACGTGAGTTATAGCACGTCTAAATGATTCTTCCATTAACTTCCGGTCTGCAGAGTAGTTATGAAATCACGTTTTTCGTTGTTAACCGTATTGTAGTATGTTTGCTGTTTGCACATTACAATATAACCTGAAATAAAGGCAAGTCAGATGATAACTTCAACCAGTCAGTTTCAATTAGTCTGACTGACATCTATACATCTCAAGTTACAAGCATACCGAAGGTTGTTAGCTCATGTTACTTAAGTTCAAACCAACAGTCACTGCGATTGTACTCCGTTCGAACCAACAACCCGAGGTGACTTAATTCGATCCGGAGAAATGAAGGAGACAAACGGAATCACAATTTAGGTTGCTGCCTTTTCTCTTATTAAATTATCACAGGTTACCACTTTAGGTGTACTGACGTCATTCAGTGTGTTTGGTTTAGATAAATTTAACTTGAAACGATCTTTAGAACGTTTACAATGTTCAAATTGATCAAATCCTGAAAACTGCCAAATTAACATAGATTAACTTGCTTTCTTTCATGTCGACAGCGCTGTTTTAAGAAATTATTTCACCCGAACCCTCAGTATAGCATCAGTGATCAACTAGTTGTGTACTACAGGTTGTTATCTCGGCACAAATGTTATCTTTCCAAAAATATATATTAGAATACAACTATATATTTGGATGGTCCTGTTTCAGAAAACTCAGGTAACAGATTTTGGTTGGCAGTGTTGTCAATCAAATCCACTGGTGTTCTTCTAGTGAAATAGGTCTACGGCTGAGCTAACAAGTGCTCCCAAAGTATATAGTCCATACATTCCCGGGTAACGTTTACCAAAACATGATAATATCCTCTGTTCATTTGCCAAGCGAGGTAGTTATTTTGTGCATATTTACAACAACAATATTACAAGGACAAGTTTGTTCCCGCCCACAAGATAACTTTCTATTGCTTACAGATGCAATCACTGAGCGGCTTGGACTAGTGACCTTGAAAAAAGTAGTAAAGGCATTGTAGCTGTTAAGGCAGCTGCAGTAAGTATTTATGTATCCAGAATTATACTGTTTAGGATAGACTCCCGTCGACAAAATGCACACCATCTGTAATTCCCCGTTTTTGTTTACTCAAGAAGCTTGCATCCCTCATACGTCATTCCGATTTTACCTTGTAGTAAGCAATGTCGATGAAAGCTTGTTTTCGCGATGTTTTATAGATATCATTCAATTTTGGTTGTGCAAATTGTGATCTTCTGTTATCATCATTGGTTAAGACAAGTTGAATCATTCGAGAAGAGACTGTCGATTGAAGTTTTCTTCTCGAGCTTAAGATATGCATCACTGCTTCTCCTATTTTGACAGGGATTTTACTCCCAATTCTCAAACCCGTAACCCAGGCTCCTCGATAACTGTCCCACTGTCACAACGTTTGGCATGATTGAATCGTCACGTTTAAGCACACAGCTACAACTATTTACGAGTGCGGCTCGGACTTCCCATTCACCTAGAAAGTAGGTATAGTTTGTCAGCATAGATCAATGGAAGAGAACAAGTGATCCACCTTGTCTGCCTGATTGAAGAGCCAGGAGATTTAGATTTTCGGTCTATTCCACTGCTTCTTTCTGCAGTTCCCAAAAAATGTCATTAGTAAAAAGGAAATAATGTTTAAAACTACGGACAAAGGACATATCAAATTTACTGAAAAACACTGTTCAACATTAGTGGCAGCCAGTGACGGAGTACTGTGGAACTGTAGAACGTTTACCGACCTTAAGTCACAATGCCAACAACTTGTCATCGTTCACTGCGCTGAGGAACGTTCATAAACAAAATCGGAAGTATTCTGTAGTGTCGTTGATCGCCAATCAGAAACCGGCTGTGTGTGTTCAAAAACAATCAACTGTTAATTTTTGTTTAAGTTTACTCATAAGTATTCTCCACAATCAATCAATCTGTACATATCCTCCTAACTTTGTTTATAGATTTAGACTGATAGCGCTAGGCAAAGTGAACCAATATTGCAATTAGCGCTTCTAACGATTGCATTCAGACAAATGAAGCTGATTTGTTAGCCAAAAATATAGTTTACAGTAAGCCACCTCGTAAAGACAGTAATGTAGTAAGGCGAGCAACCCGTTGAACTGCTCCCCAGTAATACCAACCGCAAATTCCTTATTCATGTACACATGCCGTCTGTGTGCTAAAATACACTATTCCAACCAATTATAGTATAATTGCAAATAAGATCACGTCAGCAAATCCGCGACAAGATTGACTATCACAATGAATGTGTTCATTTGGATTCGAAAGTAAATCGTGCAACTCGATACTTGTGTCAGTTTATAAACCTCAATTTACGGATATATCTACAGAATACACAGTAAAATTAACCGCAAATCTTAGAGGCATATTGCGTTAACATGACTCACGACTCCTGAGTTTTTCCAAGACTGCTAATGTTAATTGGTTTAGTTCTCTTTATAGTAAGTTCTGATTAGTTCTACTCACTAATCACTACATTACTGTGATGGCGTTTTTGTTGTAAACGTTTATTTCCATTTTATTCAATGGCTGTCAAGCAAACGAAGAAAACAGCGCTGAACCCGAGCACATTCTATGCCCTCACATACCCATACAGCCCGACCACCTTTGTTGCTGTAACGACCACTGCCAATATTGTGTTGAGCAAGACAAGCTTTTCCTGCAGGCGTGCATACTTTCAGAAATGCTAATAGCCTAAGAGGGTGCACCGACGTGTTGTTTCCGGCGTACGCATGTCAAGTAGCCAATCTACGACGCAAAGCAGCTGCAATGAAGGTATGTCCTAGTTTTGTGTAAGTCTACCGGACAACCAGTACTGGATAACTAAAGTATAAATTGGTTGAAAAGGATGAAACATATCTCAAAATCACCAGTTATTGTTTATAAAAAAGGAAAACCACTTGTTAAAACCGGTAGGCAAAGCTTGTAGCTGTTAGTCTCAGACATTTTTGTGCTTAATCACATTACTCTGATAATTATCACTTAACTCGTATTGATCGATATATACCATCACCTATTTTTTATCATGTTCATGAGAAAGATGATGCCATATGTCGGTAGCAAATTTCAGCGACTATGATAACAGGTAAACAACTGTGAAAATCAACATATGATTACGGCGTAAATACAGACAACGAATCTGCAAAATGCAAAGTGACCTGCTACTGTTGTTTCAGCTGTGATTATTGATGCTACATTTCCGTGTTGAGGATTACGTCCCATGAAGGAAACTGAGAATACTTTAGCTATCGTCAGTAAGTTTATTAGGTATAGTTATTTCTGGTGATGAATCTTATTTGGAAGCTCCCACATCTAAATCAAAAAACCAGTTCAACAGGACATGAAAATGTACAAATCCATTGTTTTGTTCATCAACTATCTAAATCTGAGAACCTTAGAGGTTAAATATGATCCAACGCTCTGAACCGCAAAACTGATCGTCATTTACGCAGGTGCAATGTGTAGAAAAGAGTTTTTAAGTTTCCATCAATACAATAAACAGTAAATTGAAGACTACATGCGCATCTGTACAGAACGATGAAACCTACCGGGTACATTACAACCTTCTGATTTAAAAATTCAACGGAAAACACGGATATAGAATGTAAATAACTGAACGCCGTAAACACCCTCAACTATCCGTCAAATTGGCCGAGTCAATCCGTCATGCGCGTACAAAGAATGAACTCTTACACAAGAGTGGACTATTAACAACGGGTGTTCAGGAACTATACTACAGTCTTCATTTATTGTGCTACACAGTTAATCATGATCCATTTATCTAAATGGTTCGATTTCACATGACAGAAGCTCCCCACGACTTAGTATACTTTTGTTTTCACAAGCTACCCCGTCAGAAGAGGTACACGTAGAAGAGGTCTACGCTGAGCCCCATGTTAGAGCATTGTGAGGGTACTGAAAGTTTGCTAAACTAAGTAAGCATTTGACTGGAAGCAGAAACTCCATTTCATCGTCATCAAGAACCATCCCTCTTCTTTGTCACTGGTTATTTTATGTCGACCACTATAACGGAGGCGTATACCTCTCGAAGTGTTATCCCTGGAGGTAGAAATACCTTGTCAATATTGTATTCAACCTCCACTCTGTTCTTCTCACGTCAAAAATAACTGCGTTCTGTAATCATTGCCGTTACACAAACAATGGTGCATCAATGTCTACGAATGTTATTACCTTGCTAAACAGGTACTGTGTGGGCGTTTCGGACTGCGATCGCGTTCAGGATTGGTCACTCTATGCGTTTGCGAGAGACTGACTATGTCAGTCTGACTGAATGTTGAAAGTCTTTTTGATGTTCAATCACTTGCATTATTTGCCAGTTTCTTGGACGCTCGAGCATTCAGCACCGATGTTTCGGCTATGGATCAATGGCCAGATTTTCGTGCGAGCACATTCTTGAAGACAACTGGTTCATTAGGAGACCTGATAGAAATGGTGCTGTCACTTAGATAATCTGCAAACCTTTCAGCATTCTCCCAATAAATATCTCACCTTCATAAATGATCCTGAAGCGGGTTTCCTGCGCCTAGACAACTCAAGGTGTGCATGATTCTGTGAACATTTGCACCCTGAAGACACAAATAAACTAACGAATGCAACTGTTAGGAATATTTAACTCACTTGTCCTTTCCGAGTTCTGTGTTTATCCTAACCAGTCAAAAGTGTACGATCGGTTATTAGAATTTATATGGAGCGATTCCTCAGTTGTACTATTGCCTTTATTTCAAATGTACTGTTTATATGGGGTTGATGATAAAGATTACCTTAGTACTGCAGAGTTTCGTTCGATCTGACAATTACTAGCTAGATGTGAAACGGTGTGTGAATCCAACATTGTGAACATGGATTTTCTATGCCTCGAACAGGAGCCATTGTTTGAACTGGCGCATTTAAAATCTGCAGACAGCCGTTGTAAATAATAAGATACGACACGATCGGGATCAGCTACGGCTGACACAGCTGAAATAAAGCACTGATGTCATACATATTGTACGGTGCAAGGAGAGAAAGTAGTAAATTGAGAACATTCCGTATTTAAATGCTATTTCTTCGGCCATACAGCAGTTGCCACTCAGTGTGTTTTACTCCAAACTCTCCCCATCACCAGCTCCTGTGATGTTCATGAATTATTTCTAGAAATGCCGATCATGTTCTTTTGTGAGGTACACTGGTTGGACGGTGTGCGTCACCATAGCTCTTCACTGAATACGACTGCTTAAGTCGGAATTTAGTATAAAAACCATTTCGCGTATTCGACGGTTGGTTTGTTCTCATTCGAACTCATCAGTTAGAAGTAGCCGGACAGATATTCAAATCAGCTGTCTGCTTAGCCACCGATTTCATAGTAAATACCTATGACGAGGTTATCCAGTTAATCGCTATTGGTTGGAAATAGCTTATTAGCCAGGATGACAACAGTCCGATTCATCTTACCTGTAAGCACAAGCTACGTTCACAAACGCATCAAACGAACGTGGTCGAATGGTCCCATATTGCTCACCATCCTTTCAACACACCAAGAAAAATATGCCTATGGAGATTACATGTGTTTCACGCAAATTTCTCTGGTTTCATCTTGGCAACTTGCGAAAGTTAACAAAACGTTATCAGTATCGTCTTCCGTTCAGCTGTTTCGTCTGTTTTCTGTCGAGTTGATGTGACTTTTTTGAGATGTATTAGTCTTTAGCAATCATTTACTTCAATCAGTGATGTCGCAGCTAGGTTTTTGTTCAGCCAGAATAAAATAGACGTAAGTAGATCTGTATTCGATAGTGAATTAAGTCCGAACACAAACTTTAACGTTTTAACCCGATCGTTGATGACGTTTGATAGCTCGAGTTTGATGCACTCACGACTAAATATGCCGGCCACTATAATTCAACAAACTACTGTTTGCTCACTGGCACGTACTGAAAACAGGTGATCTCCAACTGTACAGGCAAGTTACAGCATCTTACGAGGTACTTTCACAGGGATAGCGGGATGTGAAGGTAATACTTGGCATTAACTGCTGACCCGAGCTTGCGTGAAAGTAACTACACCTGAACATTGTGATCCAAAGTTGTTGTGCCCTCATTCAATAAATCCTTACAGTGCTTGAACCAAGCATTAAAATTGGTTTCCCTTTCTGGATGATACATGAATTTCATGTTGAGTTAACTGTCCTCACTTCAACAAATGACGATACTAGACAAAACGTCATCCTTCTGTTTGGTGAACCGCGAATGATTATACCGTGTGGGTCGGAATCGTTTGTGGTTTCAGTGCAGCTTTGGAAATGAGATCTCATCATACTACCTTAATACAACCCAGGTGGTTGGGTTACCCCTATCACACAACTTTATCCTCCTCCCGCCATAGACTGTGATAGTGTGATACGGACCAATCAATTCTCGTTCTCAAGTAATGGCTTAGCCAGCTGCACCCAATATCGATATGGTATCATGTAGCTACATGTGTACAAGTGAGAAAAAAGCATGAAGGCATTAGTGACCTCATTATCTACTTGTTACGCGTGTTTTATTTACGTTGTGTGTATAGTCTACGGGTTTTCTGCAAAGCACTGTGATCGCATACTACACAATCACCCAAGTGAATGAGGTCAATTTTTCTCGTTCGATAAAACATTGAAAATAAGCAAAGCTTCAACAATTCAGGTGAGACTTTCATTATTCCCTCAGCTAAGGACACTACGCGAAGAAAACTATCGCTTAAACAACTTAAGAACAGAACGTTTTAAGGTTACCTAACAAACAGGTTCTACCATTAAATTCTGAACAGTGTACACTTAACCTGACGGTAAGCGTCCTTGATGTTTCTGTCAAATGCGTGTGAATCCCAGTATAAGATTATGGGCTCAATCAGCTTCATGGTCGACTTATTTTAAACTGATAACTTCCAATACATTCTTGTTGTAACTGTTATCGTTTAGAATATCTAAATATGCCTGGCCGAGTTTACCACATTTGTATCAATAGGCAGTATGTAAAAATGGTCGCGATGGAGCTGACTGAAAAGTATATGCATGTTAGGCTTGTGAAAAAGTCTGGAGATACAATACGTGTATTTGAGATCAACATTTCATCACATCGTTTCAAAATGTTTTAGATGAATGTTACGTAACTAGAAATATTCCGGTTGCTCCATTCACCCCTCAGAGTTCTTTTGACTTCTCCACATCAACAAAAATCTCTCACATTTCAGTGTATACGGCCAGCCAGTAGTCCCCAGAGGTACTCTATTTGGCTGGGATCCCAAATGTAGCCTGACTAGTCGAATGCCATGAATCTATTGTAGAGTACTCGTGCCCAAATGTGCATGTTCCTGGTTGCTAGTTGAGGTACTGATATAAGATTTTCAAAGCGTTCTCCAACACATCAAATTACGGAGCCTTGTAATTTTGGTTCGATTCTTTTCTCAAACCATTATTGTGACGGCAAGAAATGTATGTCTGTGTATGTCTCCCAGGGGTTCACTAGCGTGTACTGGTATATTGAACCACTCCTCCCACTACATTTTCAATAGTTTTCTTCCCAGTGCAGATCCTACTATTGCAATCTTTCTTTGTTTATTTCTCGAGACTTAAGGTTTTCAACTTCAAGCTAGCCTATTGGTTGAACATTGGCCGGATGAACACAAATGTCCTGACCACATACTTCCTGGGATTATTCCTTCGGGTTTACAGTGGATACGTGATGAATGGAATCACAAGTGGTGCAACGCAAGCCACTTGTGGTGATGGTTAAGCGCGAGCGTCGTCTGGTATTAATCGTTGTGACAGGCTAATCCGAAACGGATGCCACTGATCTAACAACAATAGAAAGTATCTCATTATTAAGTAAATTCGAGGTTAAACCAAACCAACGGGGTCATCGGAGGGGATCAGAACGTTGCGAAACCAATAATTCATTTGGTTTTAACTCGTTACTTAATAATGAGCATCAGCACAACGCATAATGGGTTTTTTCATACCCATTCTGTTTGTGGTTCGGAAGAAACCATCTTACCATAGTTAAGTTCAAGCCTTTCTTTAGCAGTTGGTCGTATATTCCTTTAGTCTGACACGTTTTTAAAGTGGTTACTTACTTCCGTTACTTTCTTTGCTTACTTTCGTCAGTTACATTCGACTGAGTGACAGACAATATTCCAGTATATGTTCACCATGAGTGTATTTATTTGCTAAACCACATGCTTTCAAATTTCAATTTAAAAATTTATTACAACATTCGCTAGCCCTCGGTTTTCTTTTACTAAACTCTTCTGGAATCAAGTAACTATTGAAGTAGTTCAGTAGGAAGAAGAAGCTGTATCTCATAACTTTCCTAATGGTTTCTGCGATAAGTTTCTCAAAGTATCTTACGGGTTCATTTTGCTTGACAAATGTGAAACAACGTATTTTACATTGCTTTTGCACTGTTAATCAAGCAATCACGAACATTGATAACGCAAGCTAAAACCACTTCCGGTCGCCTGAATGTAGCATCAGTCAACTTCAGTGAATCTGACTTCCGTGGGCAATTATTTTGAAATAAACTTGAGAAAATGCAAAAGAAACTTCCAACGTTGGTTTGCTAGCCAGACTAACAAGCAGTGCTGAAGTCACCGGCCAATCTCACTTCTCTAAATACAGAGAATTACGACCAGAAAAATTAAGGTTTCATATTAACCTGGCTTACTCACAAAAACTGTCTCAAAAATACCAAACTCCCAAAAGTACCAACCGTTTTCCATAAGCTCATGAATAACATCACTAAATACAATTCGCTAATCTAATTCTTATCTGAATACAAGATTACAAGCAAGAAATAAGTTAGTCAATAGCCTCATGGTTAGCTGATGGAGTGTTTAACATTTTTAGATACTCCCTTTCTGCTACCGGCTCGAATCGAACCGAAACTCCGATTCGTTTTAGTTAAGTCTGTTCTAAAATTCGGATACCTTTCTCTATCTAATAATGTACTACACGAAATGACATCTCAGCTAAGTCTGTCTGAATACCGAAAATTTTGCACCAGTTCCGAAATAAGCTGTAATTAGTACCTACCAAATTCATTTACCCATGTCATTGACGTTATTCAGAACGCTAGGTTCCATAGCAAAAATGTTACGAGATGTTAACATTTTAATTTACTCTGTCACCTACTTAGTAGAAACACCATTTACGTTTCAACAGAGCTTTCGCGGTCAAATAGGCAGATTAGCCTATCTATTTCAAAAGGAAGCGGTAGATGGCTAAAGCTTACTGATTGGGTATATCATTGTCGGACTGAAATTTGGACCTGAAGTTCTTGTTGATAAATAGCATCCATGTTGACCGCTACACCGGTGGCCTCATATTATGCACAACCGATTTATCATGAATAAACAGTCAATCAAATCTGCTTGTGAGTGATGTCGGAGAGAAAACATTAACTGATTCACTAACGGTTTACGATAGCTCCGTGGTCGGGACTTCGCTGTCAATTCGAACTCAAAACGTACTATTCTTCTTAAACTGTGAATCGATAAACACTCGAGAGTTCCGTTTATACAACTTGGGCATCACTCAAATATGGTCACATGTTTTGAAGTAAAATGAGAGGTTAATTTTTTATCGATGAAAACGGTTGCCTCGTACGATCGTGGACTGGAGAAATCGAGAGAACATCAACACAAACCCAATGTAACCGAACGTTTACATTTGTTATCCTAAGCTTATTTTCGTTGTAAATAGCGTTTGTCAAGCTTCTCGAGTCCCTACATTGTTGTTCATAAGTTCATATCATGGAGCCGAATAACTCACTTCTTCCACCAAGGTACTGTGATTTAGCTCACGTTGTTTCATTGTTCGTTTTATATTTAGAACCGTAGGTCCATACGGTCGGATTTAAAGTTGATAGCAAGTCCAGTCTACAATGAGTACAAGGGCATATATTTGAGAACTCGAGTGCAGTAATCATCCGCTGTTACATAACACTCATTGGTCATCCATGGCACTCAGTAATGGTTGCTGGTCCCCACACGCTTACCCATGTGAATAGTAACAAACCCTGTCAACTGCTGAAAATAGTGACTTGGTTTTACTGATGAGTAATCGGTGATTTGGTTAATTTCGAGTTGACCATCACCCACAATTGATCGCAGCTATCCCGCTTCCATGGAGTTTCCAGTCGGCCCCTTTCCAACAGCAGAAGCAACATACTCGAGTTCTATCCTTTTTAGAGCTCATCAGTAGTGAATATCCCCGCCACTGTCGGGACTAGAACTCTGGTCACGCTTTCATGAGGCAACTGTGTTTACCACTGCGCCATTGACCTCACATTAGGCACGACCGAATTATCGTATGTGAACACTCAACCACTCTCGCTTGTGAGTAATGATCAGGTTGCCCGATCGCCTCGATAGGAGACACAGTTACTGTCTGTTAACTCCCTTCGATAACACTGCGATTAAGACTTCCCAGACAGGTCGAAATCTCCGATCTCATTCAACCTGCTAGGCGATTTTTTAGATTACTGATGAGTAGTCGGAGACTTGGTTTATTTCAAGTTGAACGTCACCCACAATTGATCACAGCGGTCATTTGTGGGTGATGTTCAACTTAAAACTAGTGAATTGGCCGAACATGTGTTTGAAGACAGTGCTTGAAGTTCCAGACAGTTTTCGATCCAGCAGGTTATGATTTCGGACCACAGATGAAATCCTGCATGCGAGTACAACTCAAAGACTATTGTAGGCACTCAGTACAATAACCATGAAAGTAGCGAGAGAATAATCAACAGCAACATCAGAGGCAGACGAATAATAACGATCATTATACTGACAGTAGTCATTACCAGTGTTTGACAATTGCAATTTGTAGTTCCACGAGTATAAGTTCTTATAAATTTAAGGAAAATAGACATTGATCAGCTGGCGCTAAATGGAGATCACACTTTAATCCCCAAAAAATCGCGGAAAAAACCGTGGTTTTGCAAATCAGTTTTAAACACATGATAATTCATTGTTACTCGACTGTTACACCCATACTGAATGTGCCCAAATCAGTGCACAAATGAACCTGGACGAAATATATAGAGAACATACTTTGTAACAGTATATACGGCGCAAACATAGACAGTGTAATTTTATCATTCATAAAACTGTCAGTCAAAAATTGAAATTGTGTACCAATGATTGGCTTCCCAGAAAAGCCTGTTGATCGTGTACATCTTAATTTCTATTTCATATTCTTGCACACAAATACAATAGACGTCAAGCTCCATGTGAGCTCCTACGAGAACATAATGAAATTTATGTAAAACGCTTACATATAAGCTAAGTTTATCATCACACTCAAATTTGCGCACTTCATAATGCTTGTGACAATCTTCCTAAATTCGTTGAGTGTTCATTTTGCAAACTGCTTACGCTACTTCAACGACGCCTGCTGTGTATGTTGTTTTTATCACTATGTGTACATATTCTAGGTCGTCACCTGACTTTCAATCATACAGTTGGCATAATTCGGACTTTTTCTGAAAGTTTCAAAAAACCAGTCTTTCAACCCAATTCTGTTCTTCCAAGCTTCTCACACGGATGAAAAATACAGATTTCCAAAATAATTAAAAAAAGATTTAAATAAGTATTTTTAGTCTTTCGTCAAAATTTAATTCAATTTTTGGCTTACTATGCTTAATTCCGGTATCATCTAGAGGTGATTATACCGCTTTTGCGACAGTTGTGAAAGCGCTACGAAATACCATGATGAATTTCTTTCGCTAATTTGGTTACTACATAAATAGCCTGTGTTTTGAACTTATATTCATGATTTCTTTCGTATATCTTATCAGAAATGTCAACGTCCACTAAAAATTTCGATGGAATGCATTTATAGTTAAATGTTATTCAAAGAACGATTGACAGTGTACTGTTTACAGCGTCTGTCATGCGATGAAGAGACAGTGCAGAAGCTCTAATGATCTCGGAGTCGTATTACTAAAAGGTAGCTTCACAGAATTATGATTTTAGATGAGACCCAATTATGAAAAACCAGGGCTTCGGCTGGATTCGAACCAGCGAAAGAAACAGCATGCCAAAACGTGTCAAGCGTCAAGCTGAGTTAAGAAGCCGTGCCAGGAGTTCGAAAATTCCTCATTTAGACCTAGTCACCCACCTGTGCTACTGCCTCATATGGAATCCACCAAATGATCCAGAGAATCGACTGCCCCAACGAGGTTTCTCGAACAGTTCACGTTGAAACCCATTAACGCCACAGTTGAATATAAAAATTGTATTACTAATAAGTAGTTTGGCAGATTTGTGATTTTAGATAGTTCGAATCCAACTGAAGCCCTAATTTTCAACATCGGATCTCAAGGTCAGTTGACTGTGAACTCAGGATTATTATTAAATTTAGACTGAACATCAACATAGAGTGGTAAGTCACGAACAAACTATGTAATCAGTTACTTTAGTTACGTCGCAATTGTGCGTATGGATTTCAAAAATCCTGCAGAAATACATTCCACATTGCGACGACTATCTGCAAGGCAAGCGAGTGAGTGAATTATGTTGAATGTTTCAGTAATCAATAAACAGGCTCACAGTATATTTCAGGAACGTAATAAATAAATAGTTTAGTAAAACTCTTGTACACAGAAGTGATTATTGTTTTCTGAAACCATAAGTTTAAAACAGGTCATTGAAACAAGGGGAATGAAACGCACATATTGATTTATAAGCAACACACAATTGCTTCCGTCGGAATAAGATTATGTGGAGATCGTAAAACTTATAGAGACAGTCTAGGTTCTCAAATCGCAGGAGTGAAATTTTAACATGAGTGATTCGAAAACGTATATTCAATTGAATATAGCGTGACACCCCTTTATTCCTGAGCGGGTAGTTTCACTATAACGGGCTAGTATCCGGATATCCGGTGCTTCCGGATCTGTGTAAACATCACGTTAAAGTTAGAATACTGACTGAGCAAAACAAAGAACCAACTGAAAAACCATCCCACCACCTGACTTTCTTTCCTTAAGACTCTCAGCAACACCGTAATGAATAGGACAACACTTTCTTTTCGGATATATTGATCTGAGTTCTTTTGGTATTATTCGTCAAAGTTACGATGTAAAAAAGCTCGTAAGTGTCAGATGAACATACCTTGTCTGCTACCTTTCAAGGACTCAAAACATGTTTTCTATTGCATGGCGCAATCAAAACTAACAAGGCGCTGCCGCGTTGTTGATGCAGTCTCAGTTTTCGTTTGTGTAAGTCTTGTGCATGACTTGCTGTGGCTTAAGCTCGTGCTTGTTCGGGGTTGTCTTCTTTTCCAGCACTATTGTTGGAATCCCTACTTCTGAAGTACGCCGTCCTCCAGTGTTTCACGTTGCCCAAAGTGATCCGTAGGTGTAATAGGCAATCAGGGTAAAAACGGCCGGCTTGTATATTACAATATAAAAGCTACGGATAGACTGGGTATTCTACTGGAAAGTATTTTGAGCTAGCATCTTTCAGGTTGCTTCATTGTCAAAACTACACAAAACTGACTTCTGAAAAGTTGCTTCTATTTAAATCGTTCATATAAGCAAATCATACCAAGGTTTTTCCACACAGATGAGATGTTGTTGAATCCAATAAGCAATATGACCAACAATAAACCAAAAAGTAATTCTACCGCATAAAACCCAGTTTTTGCTACAGAATCTTGAACATCGATGTAATTTTTCATCGAACTCATTTTCTATCTTGCATTTCATTGTAATTATGAGATTCATCTCGCAAGTGACAGTGACTCATGGATGCTTTATACACGGAGTCGACAAACCGCGGCATTACTGCATAATTGACAGCCGACCTTTAAAATATAATCTGAGTAATTTTCTGTGGACTTTGTGTTTCTTCTTATCTCAACCGGTCTTTTAGCTAGCGGTCAACCGTAATAGGTTGCTCTCATCTGCTTTTCTTATCATTCCACATTCATCCACTCGTACCCCATTTAGTGCAAAAGATAAAGAGATCGGCCAATTTTTTCGATGAGAGCAGGATTCTTTATTGACGGATCCGCGAGTGTATTTGCCGAAGGCGTACCAGTGTTGTGGTCGAAGAACGCGGATGGCACAAGAGTTGTTTATTCCGCAAAACGACAAATGAGTTTAAACAAGAGCAGAAACAAAACCACTCATTTGCACGCAGTATTCGCCCCCAGACCGTCTCGGTTGCCGCAGACGCCAATGCTCGGTTCCTTCAAGTAGCAGGGACCATTTTCGGTGATGCTGCACTCTGATGTTCCTTCCTGCATTTTCCCTGCGGCTTGTACGATGTCAAAATATGTGTTCCGGTCCTACTACTGAATAGCAGTTGTATGAGTAGTATATTACGATCGTTCATCCTTACTACACTCCTCCTTCCGCAAAGATTATTCCGCCTGCAACAGAAGCCGTTCAGGTTCTCTTCGCTCTCTCGACGATCTGCGTATTGGCCTCGGGGACGTCGCTGCTCCTAGTGTACACTCTCTTCTGTTCGGGGCGTCGTACGACTTGCGAAGCTGGCTTCCGTGCACTCGACGTTGATTCCTCTCATTCTTGATCAGATACACTGGACCACGGCGATCCACTACCGCATAAGGTCCTCTCCACCTCGCCAGCAACTTTCTAGATCATGGTCCTGTTGCGCCTGGATTACGCTTGTCTCTGTATTTAACCTTGGAGCCAATTTCAAATATCGCATTTCGATCCGACAACTTTGCGGTTGACTGCTCCTTAGCAATTTCTTGTGCATTCGCCAAGTTTCGGTTGGCCACCCTCCCTGCTTCTGCTAATTCGCGCCTGTTCATCCGCCGGTCTCCCCATGAACCAATCTCTTGATCGACTGGCAGGCGTGGCAAGCGCCCGTACATTAGCTCGAACGGGGATTTTTTCGTTGTTTCTTGAGGCGAACAGCGGTGGGCCAATAGAATCAGTGGCAGTGATTCCTCCCAGCTCCCTCCTTTTGCCGCCAACCATTTCTTGATTGTGCGATTGTTTCGTTCCGTCAGTCCATTCGATTGGGGATCGTACGGAGTTGTGCGAATTTTCCTGATTCCCAAACGCTCCAAACAGTTCCGAAACTCTTCACTTTCGAAGCAGGGGCCTTGATCAGTCAATATGTTTCGCGGTATTCCATGATCTGCCACGATGTGTTCTATTACCGCCCTGCGCACAGTGCTTGCACGCTGATTGGGTATGGCGGCTGCTTCGATCCATCTTGTGGAATGTTCCGTCATTACTATGATGTATTGATTGCTGGATGTGGTTATTGGGAAGGGACCCATTACGTCCACCGACCATAATTCCCCAATTTCACTGACCGGAATTGGTTGTGTAGGATATTGACTGGGGTAATTGGAGCTCTTCAGCAGCTGACATTGTTGGCACGCCAGTACATAATTAATAACGTCCTTCTTCATCCCAGGCCAGTATGCCCTTTGCTTCAGCATCTCGTAAGTTCGGTGGCATCCCGTATGAGCCAGCTGATGACATTCCTTTACAATTGTCTCTCTCAACCCCGTCGGTATAACAGGCACGCTTATTCCATCCCGCAGTCGGCGCATTAAAATTCCCGCACTATTCAACCGCAATTCCGACCAGTGCGTTCTGAAGGATGTCACCTCCGGAATTTCCTCGTTCTCTGGTTGTTGCTCTTCCGACAGAAGTTGATCAATCACCATTCGGATTATCGGGTCCGCCCTCTGCGCTACCTGTAACTTCCCGGGGTCATTCTTCAGTTTAATAATGTTGACTCTGACCACGTCCTTGTGAACTTCATCCACGTGCTGCGTTCGGGAAAGCAGATCGGGAACAGTTCTCTCTTCCAGCTACATGGTGAATTGTGAAGTCGTACTCCTGTATTCTCAACGCTCAACGAGCCAGTTTTCCTCGGGGATCCTTCGCCGATTTAATCCACTCCAACGGTTTGTGATCTGTTTCCACATGGAAACGTCGGCCGAGCAAATAAGGCCTCCATTTTTCCAATGCCCACACGATCGCTAAACCCTCCTTCTCCGTAGTTGAATAGTTTCGTTCAACACCGGTTAGTATCCGACTGGCATATTCCATAATACCGCCTTCCTGCTTCAGTACAGCTCCGATACCCACATTGCTCGCATCCGTCGCAACAACGAAGCTCTGTCCAGTCACTGGCAACTTCAGGGTCAACGTCCCTCCTTCATCAATTGTTGGATCTTGACGAACGCTTGATTGGCCTCATCCGTCCAGTGAAATTTGTAATCCTTCTTCAGAATTTCGTACAACGGGCTGGCCAGCTCATTGAAATTCTTGATGAAACGGCTATAGAACCCGACACGACCAAGAAACTGTCGCAACGTCATCTTCGATATTGGCACCGGAATGGCCTCGATCGTAAGCAGTGTCTCGGGAATCGGTTGGATCTCGCCCTGACCGACCTTGTGACCGAGTAGTATTACCGTTCGTTTCGCCAGTTGACACTTTGCACTGTTGATTCGTAGGCCGGTTTGTTCAATTTTCTGCAATGCCGCTGAAACGTGTCCACTATGCTCCGTCTCATTCCCGCTGTAGATGACGATATCGTCTCCATAGATCACAGTATTGTTCATTCTTTCCAGCACCTTCAACATCAGACGTCTGAAAGTGAACGGGGCACCTGACAGTCCGAACGGCATACGTTTGAAGCGATATTGCTTTTCTACCACTGTGAACGCCGTTTTGTCTTGATCCGATTGCTTGATTGGGACCTGCCAATATCCACACCGCAGGTCTAGCACTGTAAATATCTTGGCGTTCTGTAGTTTGTCGAAATTTCCTGCCACGGCTGGGACTGCTGCCACTTTGTTGACTGTAATCCCGTTGAGTCTTCTGAAGTCGACACAAAATCGAAATTTCCCGTAGGGCTTCCTCACCAACAGAACAGGAGAATTGAACGGGCTATCAGCCTCCTCAATAATTTCCTCCTTCAGCATTTCCTTCACTTGTCGCTCAATTTCCGGCTGCAGGTGAACCGGAGTCCTTCTGGGCCCGAATGGTCGAAATTGGTCTGGCTTGATGGAGATTTCATGTTCAATCCAGTCACAGTAGCCATATGGGTCTTGGTCCGTGGTGAACAACTTTTGGAATTTGCATATCACTTCATTCAGCAACCGATTGTCACAGGCTGGTATTGCTCCGGGTGCGTTCGCTTCAATTTATCCAAGCTGAGGCTCGTGTTTTTTTCGCTAATGGAACCACTCCATATTCCGTTACGAGTTTACCATGCTTCAAATCAATCACGGCCTCAGCGCGTTCAAGAAAATCTGCTCCCAATATAGTCTGGCGTGCGTCGGGGGAAATTACGTACGATTGCTTCACTACGTGATCATCGATTCCGACATCATACTACGCAACGCCCGTAACTCTGAGTGTGAACCCACCGACCGTTCGAACGACCATCGCACACAGCTGAATAGTTTCTTTCGGTCCTGGTCTAATCAATGAAATCGCCGCCCAAGTGTCAATCAAACAGCACTCCGAGCTACCATTGATTTCTATCCTCGCCTGAACTGCCGTTTTATCAACCGCCCCTATTATCGGATCACCCTTCCCAGACAAAAAACAATCATTGAAACGTTTATTTACATGAAACCTTTTTTCGCCCCGCGGGCAAAATCTTTGCCAGTGTCCACGTCTTCCGCATTTGCAACAGATGTCGCCACGGTTCTCCTCCCTCCTCATCTTCAAAGCCGCCACTTCTTGAGTTAACTTTTCTGCTGCGGTTCGCAGATCATTCACTTCACTTGATTCACTCGTCTTCAACTCGCTGACTGTCGGGGAGTTTTCCGTCAGCAATTGTCGAGCCGCATCAGCCAGCCGTTCCAACGTCATCGGATGCGCAATGATAGCCACCCTGGCCACCCCTGGCCATCCTGGTCCAAATGTTGCAAGGCTCTTGACAACGCTGCCCGCAGTGACATGGCGTACACAAGAGCGTTGCCTCCTGGTCCAAGCCGGGCGCCCTTGGACTTCCGCATTGCCTCCTGGCAATCGGCTTGGCTGCCGAACTCGGCGCTCAGCGCCTCCTTCGCGGCGGCCCACTCCAGCTTCGCGGGGCCCCTTCGCACCCCCTACCGGAACCGTTTTCACCCTGTCCTTGAGCAGCATCCACAGGGCCGCCAGCTTCGCCCGGTCGGTCTTCACTCCGACCGTCTCCGCCACGTCCTCGAAGTCCTACAGTAAGGTCCGAAAGTCTCCATCCTCGAACGGCTGAGGCCACGGGATCTTCATCCTCCAATCCTGGTCACGGCACGCCGGAGACATAGCGAGTCTGACATACTACAAACGCTACGTTGTTGATACACTAATATTTAGTCGGTCCAAACAGGTAATGGATAACCTAGCGCAACGCTTAAATAGTTATCATCCCAATCTGAAAGTTACTTGCGAATTTGAGACCGATAATTGTTTGCCGTTTTTAGACATACTCATAAGTCGCCGGGAAGATGGCTCTATCAAAAGAGGTGTTTATAGGAAATCCACGTGGTCTGGTCAATACCTAAGCTTCATTAGTTTCACACTGGTCCATCAAAAGCGCGCACTAGTGAATACATTGTGCATACACGCTAGCACCTTTGCAATTTATTTTAGCTTCAGCACTAACATATGATATCTGCTGATGAGTTATACGATTAAAAAAATGAGTTATTTTAAAGATATACTCAAAAACGTTCATGCACAATAAAAGAATAGTGTCATCGCATTTTCACTTATCCCAAACTGTCCGTAGTTCAAGCAAACTTCAAACATTTCATCCAGTGTATGCACTCTGATTAATGGGATTATTCAAGTCCACGTATGCACCCGAATAATGAAATAGTTTGACTTCTACTTTTCAACATATTCCGTACTATCCTAACAAAAACTACAGGGTTTCACAACAAAGAAACAAATAATAACATATGGTTTCGGGATGAATTTCACTTGAACAATAATCACAACAAATTTGTGGTGGCACCCTGAGTTGCCAAGCTGTCTTCAATCTGATTGGCTCGCACGAAATTAGCGGATCATACAGAAATCAATTGTTTCCAGATCCGGGTGTATGTTATCGCAAAGTCGATATTATGGTTGTCGGACCTGTTTGAAAGTTAACTAGCTGCAGTAGAATTAAGTCCCATGCGACTAGGTCTACATTTTGCATTTATACTGCCAAATCATTCCACCAGTTTGAAGACATTATGGTAACCTGAAATTTATCCACAAGTTTGCTGTGGCTATCTTTATACAATTGTGCATAGTTCAATTTTCTCAAATATCGTTCAAATAAAACTCAGCTCAAAGCTTTAAGATATTATTTTCACACTTATTGTAAAGCAACGTTATTGCCAATATCATAATGTTCCCTATATTAAAACATTTTTTTCGTAATTCTTCACGTACAGAAAATGCTATTACTTATGAGTACTTTGCAGGATTATCGATTTTGGCCGAAATTTCAGACAGTGAATCTTTGAGAATACACATGAATACAACTTTTCGTTGCTCATATTTTGAGCTAAATTCTCTGTATTGAGATTTTATAAAGTCTCTGTTACATACATTGTACATGTTTTTCGAAATATATTTGTCTGTTTAAGCCATATTCAGAAACAGAATCCATTAGACCAATCATTATCATAGAGATTTTGTCAACATCGAATGAATTTTTAAAGTCTGCCCAAAAATCATCCGGTCAGCGTCTCCACCAATCCGTAATTTCGTAGAGCTCGATCGGAGATCAGACGAAACACACGATTGTTAACCAGTATGACTGAAGGCGAATAGGAGTTATGTTTGTCTGTCTATCATTGCGAGAGATCCTGGATTTTTTGTATCCTATTCTAGAACTGTTTATCTGCTACACAGATATTTACAAATACTACCAGAATCACTCTGTACTAAACATTGCACCTTTGAAATTATGACGTAAGTTTATTTTTTACGACTGAGGTTATTGATTAGCAGTGTTCTTAGTTTAACCGTGACACTAGTTAGAAATCCAAGTAACCGAACATTTTCCTACTCTCCTTCACCCTAATTAAGGTATACATTTTATATATTTTTTTGCCAACAACGTGTTTCACATAAAAGCAAATACCTATGTCACCAGAATATGACGCAGAGAAAACATAAGAATATTTCATTTGAATAAGACAATTATCATTCTATTCCACTTTGAAATGGTAGCACAAATTCCAATCTTTTCCCACGCTCAGTTTAGGCATAGCTTTTCGATTTGTAACTGCAAACAAAACCAACGTTACTGAATTTATTGAGCTATTCACGGAATTGTCATCAGTAGTCCTTTATGCAAATACGTAGTACGATGTATTGTTTACAGTTTTTCAACTGGTTCTCTAAAAAAAGAACAGTTCCCAAAATTTCATATTTTGTAATTCCGAAGATGTTTTACGTTGAGAAGCTAACGTACTGCGATCAATTTTATATTTCTGTACATGATTAATTGATTACAAAACAAAACCTTGATCATTTCCATCAACATAGTTTGCGTATCTGCTATCCAGTCAGGAGATATTTTGTAAGTTCAATCTGTACTTGGCCATAAGGTGACCAATTTTTATATCGGACTGAGTGTGTCACACGTTATTATGCTAGAATCCGGTTATCTTTTCTGACAAATGAGAAAATCTGCAAATCTACCAATATCAACAAATTAACCGAATCACCAAAGTGTCCGCGTTAATTTGCTCCCTCAAATAAGTCACACACGATTTTAATCGTGTCCAAACCGAAAATGTGTTTACATGTCAGCAGCAGATGTCATGGGAAAAAGTAAATTGAATGACAATTGGGGTCTGTCCTGGTAGTTCCTTAAAACAAGGTAAATGCATGGCCCTTGCAATTTCAGACAGACATAGTCACTCCGAAAGAATAGTGTCTAGTTGTATCATGACAGCAGCTGCGAAATTGAAGTTTTATGAACACTTGTCGGAAGCTGGCTTTCAAAAGAATAAATGCGACCTTATTGAAAATCGCTAAACGTATACGAACGTTTAAATACGCTGTCCGTAGTATTCTGAGCAGCCCACATCTTCGAGTGCTCAAAAGAGAAAAAGGACGTCCATCAGCTTTATCTAACTGGGGAAAAAACAGAATATATCAAATAACCTTTACTCCAAGAGCTAGTTCTTTAGCAATACAAGCACACTCGTGTTCAGCATTTCGACTAGAAATATTCTATAACGTTGTGCTACTGCACATAAATGTAGCTTAGTTCACAGTAGATGGTACTTTGCGTACTGTGAACATCACAGTGCAACTTCACTTTATTTGTTGATGACCACAAATTCATTTAGAACTACCCGGACACCGGGGGTATTACTGGTATGATTTTGGAGTGGGGATAATATACTCCAATTAGAAGCCCAACAGTAGAACATAGGCTTGAGTGAAGTTCTCAAACGGTGTGGTGTACCGAATCCCAGTTCTTATGTTACTACTTTGTATAGGTTTTATTGTCAGTGAATGTGTCAACAAGAATCATCTTCCGATGACTCGCTGCTAAATCACTTCCGTTCTAAGTGAGAAGAAATGAGCCGTTCATTTTGAAATTACATGAAGTCGACTGACCACCTTAAAATCTTCATCAAAACTAAGATAAATTTTTTTTAAAACATAACCGTCAAGTAATGTGCAAATATACTTACATACTTGGCTTTACACCTGTTGTAAAAGTTTCCGTTGGACCGAAATAGGAAAGAAAGGAAAGTTGTTTTGCCTCAAATACCAGGAGAGACCAAGTCTCAAGGACTGCTTCTAGAGCAAAATCTTTCAAGGTGAGCATACAGTTCTGTTACGCTCGGATGACTGATTTTCTCCAGTCGTTTTCAAAAATACAAACTATCCTGTCCTATTTGTGACATTCTTACATACATTTGACGTTATCACTTGATTCAACAGCTGAATCTGCTAGGCTTAAAATAAAACTAAACGCTGATTAGAAACGGTATGATCTCGTAATTTTGCTCTCTGATCTGAATAGATGACTGACGATTACTTAGGTGTACTGATGCGTAACTGAGGCATCCCCAAAATAAATTTGACAGAGTTCAACATGAGGTATAGGATGTCTTGTGTAATAGTATTATGTTTACATCTAGACGATTGATTTTTAAAATTTTGCACATGTAACATCTAATGTAATTTGGTATAAAAAGGCTGGATTATCTTGTCTTGACTAAGAAAATCCCACAGATGCAAAAAACGGAGCTGGCCAGTTATATCTGTAGCACGCAATATTAGGCTATTCGGAGGATTTCTCTAATCCTGGGAAATTAGGTTGAAAACAGTACAGACCTGCAGAAATTAATACTCCCGTATAATTGCTGACGGAAAGTACATTTGGTTAGCTTCAAGCTGAACATCACTCGTATTCGATCGCAGTCTTTGCATTCATGTAGACGTTGCAGCAGGCCTGTTTAGAAAATATGAACTAGACTCAAGTTTTGTTTCCATTAGAGCTCGTCAGTAGTGCATATCTTTGCCACGGTCGAGATTAAAACCACGGCCACGCTGTTCATGTGGCAACCGAGTTTACCACCGCGCCAATGACCTTACATTAGGCATGACCGAACTATCATATGTGAACGCTCAACCAATTTCGCTTGTGAGTAATGATCAAATTTCCCGGTCGTCCCGAGAGGAGATACAGTAACCGTCCTGTTAACTCCAATCGATAACAGCGCGATGAGGACTTCCGAGACAAGTCGGAATCTCCGATCTCACTAAACGTGCTAAGCGATATTTTTAGATTACTCATAAGTAGTCATGGATTTGGTTAATTTCAAGTTAACTATCACACGTTTGATTTGGGGAATCTGGTTGAACTCAAAAACTTCGAGCAAATTTTATTGTTTCTCAAATTAAAATTTCCGTACAAGATAAGCACCATCATGACAAAAAGATGTCTTTTAATGTGATCTAGGTGCATATATGTCACTCGCATAAAAATTTACCGAACACATCAAGATCACTTCCAAAGTTACCTTGTTACCTGAAGTATTCCTTTCTGAAAAATATTTCAGACGTTCGTCTGTGACATGCTCAGTTTATGTAGCGGGTGTAACTATATTTCAGTGGAGCTGTTGACACTTCTGAGTCGAAGAACTGAAACTTTCCTGTCGATCAGCCCTGGATGTTGTGTAAGTATTTTCCGGTAAACCACAATCAATTCAGTGCAATAACCCAAAGCTTTAATTTTTGTACCGGGTTGTGGAAGGCTGTAATTTGTTAACCCGATAGCAGACTAAGAAACTATAGCCATGATTTTCTGTTGATATCGTTTAGGAAGGTACATTTTCCAAGCCGTTACTTAGACGTTACTTTGGTAACGTACAAAGTTTACTTTTCATCACAATTAATAGTACTTGATGAAGCAGGTTTACGCTTATGTAGAAACACAGGTATAGTGCAGATCTCTAATGATATATCCATAGGTAAACCCATCAATATGCTCAGGATCTGCTGGTCAAACTTACTCTCTCTTTTTAATAAAATCCAGTCTCAGTGCACAGTATATGGTGAAGCGTCCGTCCCTGTTGTTAAACCTGTGCACATTTATCTGAGAGCACATTCAACCATTTCTCCCATACAACCATTCAGACGAACTGAGAGTCACTCAATGGAGAGGTGCATTTTGGCACGCATACTTCCTGATTTGAGTTCAACAAACAATTTCCAAATTGGCTGCTTTTCGATGCAACTTCATCAAACCCTCTTCAGCTTAATGTTAAACACAATGAGTAGGAACATTTCAAAACCTTAGACAATGAAATTAGAAAATGTGAAAAATAATTTTTCCCATTAAAAAAAAAAATTATGGCCAGTAGAAAAAAATGGATAACAACTTCAGCTACTTCTGACTAGTAATAAAATGAAAGAATGCAACATCACCCACTATGAAATGTAAAAAACACTCAGTTTTATCGAAAAATCGGCGATAAAAGATGTTATATAAGAAACTCTAAAACGTTTCAGAGTAATAAATTGTTCAACCATAATTTTCGGCTTCTACATCCTTAAGGAAAGTTCAAAACTTGGTACTGGTTATGACGAAGAGGAATAACACAAGAAAATCTAATTTTCCTGAAAATTTATCGATCACGATAAAAGCGAAGTGACTGGAATCGTACGAGAGCAGTCGTTATCAAAACCTTATTAGCTCGATATCAGATGTTTCCAAACAAGTTTTCTAGGTTCGTTTTATGTCATGGTATTGCACTAATGAAAAATGAAACATTTTGAGAATAATCACGCATGAAATGTTTAAAAAAAACCGCAATGCGATGGAAACATACTAATCTCTGTGCGCAAACTAGAGACGAATTTGCGCATGCATACCTTTGCTAAACATTTGTCTTAACGTACTTGACTGGTAAGATATTCTATCATCCAAACTAACTTCCGTTTATGTGGATTATCCGGTATGATCACTCTGTATATCCGTTACTACTTACGAGGATAATCAGACTATACTACATTGATATACCGACATACATATGAACATAATGTTACAAAAAACCATAATTCTCATACTGTAATCAGTTATGTCCATTTCTGTCCACAATCAGTTCAAATGTAATACAAATAGTATTTGGTATAACAGAATCCCTTCCTCCTCTGAATAGTCGCTCTTGCAAAATTAGTATATTCAGTGTAGAGTACAGTAACAACAGTAACGGTGGTTTGTTTGTCCTACTGTGCCCAAAACGATCGATCAGGTAACATAAACAGAAGTGTAACCATGATATACATAACAGTGAGGAGTTTGAAATCCAAATGAGTACGTTTAAATGGCATAGGTCAAAGGAACGAGAAAACTGTGCAGCTATTACCAGTTATGGGCCAACTTATACATGGTTCACGAACGTTCACCAAATAACAAAGCCTGAATTGACTGTAACTTGTAAAATCAAAATCCCCTACCACTCATCAGGAATCAAATACCGCTCAACAAGTCAATGATTTCTGTGATTCCAACTTGGAGAGAAGTCTTAGTCGAGGGGTTATCGATTGGAGGTAACAGACAGTAACTGTGTCTCCTCTTGAGACGATCCGGCAATCTGATCATTACTCACAAGCGAAAGTGGTTGAGCTTTCACATATGATAATTCGGTTGCGCCTAATGTAAGATCAACGGCGCAGTGGTAAACACGGTTGCCTCGTGAACAGCGTGGTCGTGGTTCTAATCCTAGCAATGGCGAGGATATGCAC